>OU343220.1:327219639-327450499 GCA_910596185.1 Chrysanthemum makinoi | reverse complement strand
AATACGGATATTTTTTGAAGACCAACAACCTAATCAAGAAATCGTAGAAAGTTTTCGCTTTGTTTCTGTCCCATAGTTATATACTCGGAAGCATCAAAATAGATAAAGAGCATGTATGAGTTAAGTTACTTGAGAAGTATAAACTAGAACATGGTTATGTATGTACCAATGATATAATCTAAGTGTTAGAGGTGCATTTGTTCAAATGATCCGAAACTTGAAATCACCAAGAATTCACAAAAAACCTTAGGATATATTTTTGGCAATAGTTATCGATCAGTTTATCCCAGCGTGATTCATCCGATATATAAATATGACTTCGATCACCTGTACATGCTAGAAGATAGAAATGTAGATAGGTTCAAATTAGAGCCTCGATTTTTCTATAATTATATAAGATGATATATGATTGTCTTGTGTCATGATATATAGATATATCATTTACGTGGTGTTCTAAGAATGGTTGTTTAAGAGATCGAGTTGAGTATAAACTAAATAATCTAACGCATGCAAATTATAAATCTATAATAAAGAAAGAAGACATATATATATATATATATATATATATATATATATATATATATATATTAGGGCGAGATATGTTCCCCTTTTTTCCGGGCCTTTACTCTAAAAGAATATATCAATACAGAAATTAAACACAAACGAAATATTAAAAAATATCATTTAACAAAATTTTAAAGGTTCATGCAACATGTAGTAACATTGGCTAATAACATTTGTAAGAATCCCTTGTGTCAAATGGACACTTATTATGGTACGGAGGGAGTAATTAACTAACAAAACAAAACCAAAACCTAATTAAATTCAAAATTATCCAAATTCAAACCTAAATCTCCAAAGTTCAAATGATCATTTATCGGACCATTCATCGTGTTATTCTCATGATTGTTTCCATCTCCAAAGTCTAGACCATTTGTCGGACCATTCATCTTGTTATTCTCAAACTTGATTCCATCACCAAAGTCTAGACCATTTGTCGGACCATTCATTGTGTTATTCATAATCTTGATTCCATCTCCAAAGTCTAGATCACTTGTCCGACCATTCATCGTGTTATTCTCAAACTTGATTCCATCTCCAAAGTCTAGACCATTTGTCGGACCATTCATCATGTTATTCTCAAACTTGATGCCATCTCCAAAGTCTAGACCATTTGTCGGACCATTCATTGTGTTATTCTCAATCTTGATTCCATCACCAAAGTCTAGACCATTTATCTTGATTCCATCTCCAAAAGCATGCATGTTCAGAGGAGCATTGTCAAATGTGTTTGGAAGGTTATTCCACATTCTCGGACCCAAAGACAACACGGATGCACTCTCCATATTGGCAATATCATCTGCACGTACTAAAACCTTCCTCTTTAACTCCACCAATGCCGCAAGATATTGCTCGAGTTCCTCCACTTCCATCCCTTCAATGTCTTGTTCGTACCATGGGATCCCGCTAGAGTTACCTATTTTTTCTTGTTGAATCAACTCGTGCTTCCTCTTCTCCATCTCCAACTCCATGGAAAGCTCGGCATAATGTTGGTTAACCTCAGTCAATGATGTTTGTTTTGGGGACATTGATGCATCATTTGTTGTCGATACATTATTATCATCATTGGTGTTGTACATGTAGCGGTCGATAACCGCATCAACTGAAGGATGACCAAAAGCATAACAATGGCCACCGGGTGATTGAACAAGCATTGCCATTTCAGCCCCCGTCAAGACAAAAAGTTCACTAGCTTTCTTGAAGAGTCCCGTACGTCGTTTGGAGAAGGTGACTTGGCGACTAGTTGTCTCTTCTATCTTCTTGATCGGGATCTTTTACGGCTGTGTTTTTCTTCATCGTGTAGACATCAGACACATTCATTGCAAGTGATTAGGGTTTAAAACTTTCTGAAACATATAAATGGTTTGGTATATATAGTTTGTATGGAGATAGGATTTTAGGGCAAATCTCTGTAATATTGCTAAAGATTTTAGTTTTTAATACATAATCGGTTAAAAAATAGAAACTATATTTTACTTATTTCAAGACATTTAATGATCGGTTTAGCATTTACAGTTTTGTAGATTAATTCTAAGTGTTATAAGTTTTCATTTTCTGGTTAGATACGGAGTAATAGCTAGACTCGTGTCCAAAAGACTAATATGGGTCTTACACGATAATTTGTATAGTATAAAGCAAATACGTAAGCCCTTTAATTTGTTTTCCAAATTCCAATAATGGTATTTCGTTTATCAATTTTGCGTGATTGATGAATATTACTTTTAACTTGTAAATTAATATTTATCTTCAACTGATCATGATAATAATGGTTGAGAAGGAAAGGAAGTTTGCCATTTCGGAAGAGGAGGAGGATGGTGGTGGTAGTGATGCATGTGTGCACCTAATTTATAAGATAATTTTAGTTCGTGTTGTTAGTCATTTTCCACTCTATTGCGTTTCAAATTCTCAAATTGCCTTAATTGTGTTGGATGTTGCTTCTGGTTGTGCTATTTTCCAATGAATAACACAATTTACTCTACACATTTAATTAAATAATTTAAGGGACTTGTCGATAACTACTTATATCATAACTTTGGATATCCGAAATTTGCGACGATGGGTTTATTTTAGACATAATATTTTATCTAAGATTTTGTAATTCGGATATCCGAAATTTCAGATAACAATTTTATAAATCGAATATCCGGATATCTATAATTTTTGAAAAACTTTTATATGAGTTCTAAAATTGTCCTTTCATAAAACCCAACTTTTTGATAAACTATGATCATGTTTCAAATATCCGAATCACGGATATTTTTGAACACCAACAACCTAATCAAGAAATCCTAGAAAGTTTTGGCTTTGTTTCTCTCCCATAGTTATATACTCGGAAGCATCAAAATAGATAAAGAGCATGTATGAGTTAAGTTACTTGAGAAGTATAAACTAGAACATGGTTATGTATGTACCAATGATATAATCTAAGTGTTGAGGTGCATTTGTTCAAATGATCCGAAACTTGAAATCACCAAGAATTCACCAAACACCTTAGGATATATTTTTGGCAATAGTTATCGATCAGTTTATCCTAGCGTGTTTCATCCGATATATAAATATGACTTCGATCACCTGTACATGCTAGAAGATAGAAATGTAGATAGGTTCAAATTAGAGCCTCGATTTTTCTATAATTATATAAGATGATATATGATTGTCTTGTGTCATGATATATAGATATATCATTTACGTGGTGTTCTAAGAATGGTTGTTTAAGAGATCGAGTTGAGTATAAACTAAATAATCTAACGCATGCAAATTATAAATCCTGTAATAAAGAAAGAAGACATATATATATATATATATTAGGGTAGATATGTTCCCCTTTTTTTCGGGCCTTTACTCTAAAAGAATATATCAATACACAAATTAAACACAAACGAAATATTAGAAAATATCATTTAACAAAATTTTAAAGGTTCATGCAACATGTAGTAACATTGGCTAATAACATTTGTAAGAATCCCTTGTGTCAAATGGACACTTATTATGGTACGGAGAGAGTAATTAACTAACAAAACAAAACCAAAACCTAATTAAATTCAAAATTATCCAAATCCAAACCTAAATCTCCAAAGTTCAAATGATCATTTATCGGACCATTCATCGTGTTATTCTCATGATTGTTTCCATCTCCAAAGTCTAGACCATTTGTCGGACCATTCATCTTGTTATTCTCAAACTTGATTCCATCACCAAAGTCTAGACCATTTGTCGGACCATTCATTGTGTTATTCATAATCTTGATTCCATCTCCAAAGTCTAGATCACTTGTCCGACCATTCATCGTGTTATTCTCAAACTTGATTCCATCTCCAAAGTCTAGACCATTTGTCGGACCATTCATCATGTTATTCTCAAACTTGATGCCATCTCCAAAGTCTAGACCATTTGTCGGATCATTCATTGTGCTATTCATAATCTTTATTCCATCTCCAAAGTCTAGATCACTTGTCCGACCATTCATCGTGTTATTCTCAAACTTGATTCCATCTCCAAAGTCTAGACCATTTGTCGGACCATTCATTGTGTTATTCTCAATCTTGATTCCATCTCCAAAGTCTAGACCATTTATCTTGATTCCATCTCCAAAAGCATGCATGTTCAGAGGAGCATTGTCAAATGTGTTTGGAAGGTTATTCCACATTCTCGGACCCAAAGACAACATGGATGCACTCTCCATATTGGCAATATCATCTGCACGTACTAAAACCTTCCTCTTTAACTCCACCAATGCCGCAAGATATTGCTCGAGTTCCTCCACTTCCATCCCTTCAATGTCTTGTTCGTACCATGGGATCCCGCTAGAGTTACCTATTTTTTCTTGTTGAATCAACTCATGCTTCCTCTTCTCCATCTCCAATTCCATGGAAAGCTCGGCATAATGTTGGTTAACCTCAGTCAATGATGTTCGTTTTGGGGACATTGATGCATCATTTGTTGTCGATACATTATTATCATCATTGGTGTTGTACATGTAGCGGTCGATAACCGTATCAACTGAAGAATGACCAAAAGCATAACAATGGCCACCGGGTGATTGAACAAGGATTGCCATTTCAGCCCCCGTCAAGACACAAAGTTCACTAGCTTTCTTGAAGAGTCCCGTACGTCGTTTGGAGAAGGTGACTTGGCGACTAGTTGTCTCTTCTATCTTCTAGATCGGGATCTTTTTACAGCGTGTGTTTTTCTTCATCGTGTAGACATCAGACACATTCAATGCAAGTGATTAGGGTTTAAAACTTTACGAAACATATAAATGGTTTGGTATATATAGTTTGTATGGAGATAGGATTTTAGGGCAAATCTCTGTAATATTACTAAAGATTTTAGTTTTTAATACATAATTGGTTAAAAAATAGAAACTATATTTTACTTATTTCAAAACATTTAATGATCGGTTTAGCATTTATAGTTTTGTAGATTAATTCTAAGTGTTATTAGTTTTCATTTTCTGGTTAGATACGGAGTAATAGCTAGACTCGTGTCCAAAAGACTAATATGGGTCTTACACGATAATTTGTATAGTATAAAGCAAATACGTAAGCCCTTTAATTTATTTTCCAAATTCCAATAATGGTATTTCGTTTATCAATTTTGCGTGATTGATGGATATTACTTTTAACTTGTAAATTAATATTTATCTTCAACTGATCATGATAATAATGGTTGAGAAGGAAAGGAAGTTTGCCATTTCGGAAGAGGAGGAGGATGGTGGTGGTAGTGATGCATGTGTGCACCTAATTTATAAGATAATTTTAGTTCGTGTTGTTAGTCATTTTCCACTCTATTGCGTTTCAAATTCTCAAATTGCCTTAATTGTGTTGGATGTTGCTTCTGGTTGTGCTATTTTCCAATGAATAACACAATTTACTCTACACATTTAATTAAATAATTTAAGGGACTTGTCGATAACTAGTTATATCATAACTTTGGATATCCGAAATTTGCGACGATGGGTTTATTTTAGACATAATATTTTATCTAAGATTTTGTAATTCGGATATCCGAAATTTCAGATAACAATTTTATAAATCCGAATATCCAGATATCTATAATTTTTGAAAAACTTTATATGAGTTCTAAAATTGTCCTTTCATAAAACCCAACTTTTTGATAAACTATGATCATGTTTCAAATATCCGAATACGGATATTTTTTGAACACCAACAACCTAATCAAGAAATCCTAGAAAGTTTTGGCTTTGTTTCTCTCCCATAGTTATATACTCGGAAGCATCAAAATAGATAAAGAGCATGTATGAGTTAAGTTACTTGAGAAGTATAAACTAGAACATGGTTATGTATGTACCAATGATATAATCTAAGTGTTGAGGTGCATTTGTTCAAATGATCCGAAACTTGAAATCACCAAGAATTCACCAAACACCTTAGTATATATTTTTGGCAATAGTTATCGATCAGTTTATCCTAGCGTGTTTCATCCGATATATAAATATGACTTGATCAAGTACATGCTAGAAGATAGAAATGTAGATAGGTTCAAATTAGAGCCTCGATTTTTCTATAATTATATAAGATGATATATGATTGTCTTGTGTCATGATATATAGATATATCATTTATGTGGTGTTCTAAGAATGGTTGTTTAAGAGATCGAGTTGAGTATAAACTAAATAATCTAACGCATGCAAATTATAAATCCTGTAATAAAGAAAGAAGACATATATATATATCTATATTAGGGCGAGATATGTTCCCCTTTTTTTCGGGCCTTTACTCTAAAAGAATATATCAATACACAAATTAAACACAAACGAAATATTAGAAAATATCATTTAACAAAATTTTAAAGGTTCATGCAACATGTAGTAACATTGGCTAATAACATTTGTAAGAAACCCTTGTGTCAAATGGACACTTATTATGGTACGGAGAGAGTAATTAACTAACAAAACAAAACCAAAACCTAATTAAATTCAAAATTATCCAAATCCAAACCTAAATCTCCAAAGTTCAAATGATCATTTATCGGACCATTCATCGTGTTATTCTCATGATTGTTTCCATCTCCAAAGTCTAGACCATTTGTCGGACCATTCATCTTGTTATTCTCAAACTTGATTCCATCACCAAAGTCTAGACCATTTGTCGGACCATTCATTGTGTTATTCATAATCTTGATTCCATCTCCAAAGTCTAGATCACTTGTCCGACCATTCATCGTGTTATTCTCAAACTTGATTCCATCTCCAAAGTCTAGACCATTTGTCGGACCATTCATCATGTTATTCTCAAACTTGATGCCATCTCCAAAGTCTAGACCATTTGTCGGATCATTCATTGTGCTATTCATAATCTTTATTCCATCTCCAAAGTCTAGATCACTTGTCCGACCATTCATCGTGTTATTCTCAAACTTGATTCCATCTCCAAAGTCTAGACCATTTGTCGGACCATTCATTGTGTTATTCTCAATCTTGATTCCATCTCCAAAGTCTAGACCATTTATCTTGATTCCATCTCCAAAAGCATGCATGTTCAGAGGAGCATTGTCAAATGTGTTTGGAAGGTTATTCCACATTCTCGGACCCAAAGACAACACGGATGCACTCTCCATATTGGCAATATCATCTGCACGTACTAAAACCTTCCTCTTTAACTCCACCAATGCCGCAAGATATTGCTCGAGTTCCTCCACTTCCATCCCTTCAATGTCTTGTTCGTACCATGGGATCCCGCTAGAGTTACCTATTTTTTCTTGTTGAATCAACTCATGCTTCCTCTTCTCCATCTCCAATTCCATGGAAAGCTCGGCATAATGTTGGTTAACCTCAGTCAATGATGTTCGTTTTGGGGACATTGATGCATCATTTGTTGTCGATACATTATTATCATCATTGGTGTTGTACATGTAGCGGTCGATAACCGTATCAACTGAAGAATGACCAAAAGCATAACAATGGCCACCGGGTGATTGAACAAGGATTGCCATTTCAGCCCCCGTCAAGACACAAAGTTCACTAGCTTTCTTGAAGAGTCCCGTACGTCGTTTGGAGAAGGTGACTTGGCGACTAGTTGTCTCTTCTATCTTCTAGATCGGGATCTTTTTACGGCGTGTTTTTCTTCATCGTGTAGACATCGACACATTCAATGCAAGTGATTAGGGTTTAAAACTTTTGAAACATATAAATGGTTTGGTATATATAGTTTGTATGGAGATAGGATTTTAGGGCAAATCTCTGTAATATTACTAAAGATTTTAGTTTTTAATACATAATTGGTTAAAAAATAGAAACTATATTTTACTTATTTCAAAACATTTAATGATCGGTTTAGCATTTATAGTTTTGTAGATTAATTCTAAGTGTTATTAGTTTTCATTTCAAGTTAGATCGAGTAATAGCTAGACTCGTGTCCAAAAGACTAATATGGGTCTTACACGATAATTTGTATAGTATAAAGCAAATACGTAAGCCCTTTAATTTATTTTCCAAATTCCAATAATGGTATTTCGTTTATCAATTTTAAGTGATTGAT
Source organism: Chrysanthemum makinoi (assembly GCA_910596185.1). NCBI lineage: Eukaryota > Viridiplantae > Streptophyta > Magnoliopsida > Asterales > Asteraceae > Chrysanthemum > Chrysanthemum makinoi. The sequence continues at coordinate 327,442,439 of OU343220.1, read as the reverse complement.
GGATATTACTTTTAACTTGTAAATTAATATTTATCTTCAACTGATCATGATAATAATGGTTGAGAAGGAAAGGAAGTTTGCCATTTCGGAAGAGGAGGAGGATGGTGGTGGTAGTGATGCATGTGTGCACCTAATTTATAAGATAATTTTAGTTCGTGTTGTTAGTCATTTTCCACTCTATTGCGTTTCAAATTCTCAAATTGCCTTAATTGTGTTGGATGTTGCTTCTGGTTGTGCTATTTTCCAATGAATAACACAATTTACTCTACACATTTAATTAAATAATTTAAGGGACTTGTCGATAACTAGTTATATCATAAATTTGGATATCCGAAATTTGCGACGATGGGTTTATTTTATACATAATATTTTATCTAAGATTTTGTAATTCGGATATCCGAAATTTCAGATAACAATTTTATAAATCCGAATATCCAGATATCTATAATTTTTGAAAAACTTTATATGAGTTCTAAAATTGTCCTTTCATAAAACACAACTTTTTGATAAACTATGATCATGTTTCAAATATCCGAATACGGATATTTTTTGAACACCAACAACCTAATCAAGAAATCCTAGAAAGTTTTGGCTTTGTTTCTCTCCCATAGTTATATACTCGGAAGCATCAAAATAGATAAAGAGCATGTATGAGTTAAGTTACTTGAGAAGTATAAACTAGAACATGGTTATGTATGTACCAATGATATAATCTAAGTGTTGAGGTGCATTTGTTCAAATGATCCGAAACTTGAAATCACCAAGAATTCACCAAACACCTTAGGATATATTTTTGGCAATAGTTATCGATCAGTTTATCCTAGCGTGTTTCATCCGATATATAAATATGACTTCGATCACCCGTACATGCTAGAAGATAGAAATGTAGATAGGTTCAAATTAGAGCCTCGATTTTTCTATAATTATATAAGATGATATATGATTGTCTTGTGTCATGATATATAGATATATCATTTACGTGGTGTTCTAAGAATGGTTGTTTAAGAGATCGAGTTGAGTATAAACTAAATAATCTAACGCATGCAAATTATAAATCCTGTAATAAAGAAAGAAGACATATATATATATATATATATATATATATATATATATATATATATATATATATATATATATATATATGGGGAGAGTTAACGTGAGATCAAACTTAAAGTTGTAAAAATAAGATCAAGTCTAAAAACCCACGAAAACAGTTAGAAATAACAATTTTAGCAATAATACACATAAAAATAATATTTTAATACAAATTAACATTTTAGCAACTAATAACCAAATGATACATGAGTTTGGGTTAGTGATACACCTGATACACATTACACTAATAAATATTCCAAAATCTGATACACATACAAAAACCTGATACACATTACACTTCTAATCAAAGTGTATCACATAGGTTTCGTAAATTTTAAAAAGAAATCTATCGAAATTTTAACAATTTTAGTTGTAGTTAATAAAAAAATTATTTTTGTTGTAAAGAGAGTGTCGCTTGTCAAATTTTAGTTGGATCTCATTTTAACAGCTTTAAGGTTGATCTTATTTGATCCAGATTCTATATATATATATATATATATATATATATATATATATATATATATATATATATATATATATATATATATATATATATATATTATTAGAGATATGTTCCCCTTTTTTCCAGGCCTTTACTCTGAAAGAATATATCAATACACAAATTAAACACAAACGAAATAATAAAAAATATCATTTAACAAAATTTTAAAGGTTCATGCAACATGTAGTAACATTGGCTAATAACATTTGTAAGAATCCCTTGTGTCAAATGGACACTTATTATGGTACGGAGAGAGTAATTAACTAACAAAACAAAACCAAAACCTAATTAAATTCAAAATTATCCAAATCCAAACCTAAATCCCCAAAGTTCAAATGCTCATTTATCGGACCATTCATCGTGTTATTCTCATGATTGTTTCCATCTCCAAAGTCTAGACCATTTGTCGGACCATTCATCTTGTTATTCTCAAACTTGATTCCATCACCAAAGTCTAGACCATTTGTCGGACCATTCATTGTGTTATTCATAATCTTGATTCCATCTCCAAAGTCTAGATCACTTGTCCGACCATTCATCGTGTTATTCTCAAACTTGATTCCATCTCCAAAGTCTAGACCATTTGTCGGACCATTCATCATGTTATTCTCAAACTTGATGCCATCTCCAAAGTCTAGACCATTTGTCGGATCATTCATTGTGTTATTCATAATCTTGATTCCATCTCCAAAGTCTAAATCACTTGTCCGACCATTCATCGTGTTATTCTCAAACTTGATTCCATCTCCAAAGTCTAGACCATTTGTCGGACCATTCATTGTGTTATTCTCAATCCTGATTCCATCTCCAAAGTCTAGACCATTTATCTTGATTCCATCTCCAAAAGCATGCATGTTCAGAGGAGCATTGTCAAATGTGTTTGGAAGGTTATTCCACATTCTCGGACCCAAAGACAACATGGATGCACTCTCCATATTGGCAAGATCATCTGCACGTACTAAAACCTTCCTCTTTAACTCCACCAATGCCGCAAGATATTGCTCGAGTTCCTCCACTTCCATCCCTTCAATGTCTTGTTCGTACCATGGGATCCCGCTAGAGTTACCTATTTTTTCTTGTTGAATCAACTCGTGCTTCCTCTTCTCCATCTCCAACTCCATGGAAAGCTCGGCATAATGTTGGTTAACCTCAGTCAATGATGTTCGTTTTGGGGACATTGATGCATCATTTGTTGTCGATACATTATTATCATCATTGGTGTTGTACATGTAGCGGTCGATAACCGCATCAACTGAAGGATGACCAAAAGAATAACAATGGCCACCGGGTGATTGAACAAGGATTTCCATTTCATCCCCCGTCAAGACAAAAAGTTCACTAGATTTCTTGAAGTCCCGTACGTCGTTTGGAGAAGGTGACTTGGCGACTAGTTGTCTCTTCTATCTTCTTGATCGGGATCTTTTTACGGCCTGTGTTTTTCTTCATCGTGTAGACATCAAACACATTCAATGCAAGTGATTAGGGTTTAAAACTTTACGAAACATATAAATGGTTTGGTATATATAGTTTGTATGGAGATAGGATTTTAGGGCAAATCTCTATAATATTGCTAAGGATTTTAGTTTTTAATACATAATCGGTTAAAAAATAGAAACTATATTTTACTTATTTCAAGACATTTAATGATCGGTTTAGAATTTGATTTTGTAGATTAATTCTAAGTGTTATAAGTTTTCATTTTCTAGTTAGATACGGAGTAATAGCTAGACTCGTGTCCAAAAGACTAATATGGGTCGTACACGATAATTTGTATAGTAAAAAGCAAATACGTAATCCCTTTAATTTATTTTCCAAATTCCAATAATGGTATTTCGTTTATCAATTTTGCGTGATTGATGGATATTACTTTTAACTTGTAAATTAATATTTATCTTCAACTGTTCATGATAATAATGGTTGAGAAGGAAAGGAAGTTTGCCATTTCGGAAGAGGAGGAGGGTGGTGGTGGTAGTGATGCATGTGTGCACCTAATTTATAAGATAATTTTAGTTCGTGTTGTTAGTCATTTTCCACTCTATTACGTTTCAAATTCTCAAATTGCCTTAATTGTGTTGGATGTTGCTTGTGGTTGTGCTATTTTCCAATGAATAACACAAATTACTCTACACATTTAATTAAATAATTTAAGGGACTTGTCGATAACTAGTTATATCATAAATTTGGATATCCGAAATTTGCGATGATGGGTTTATTTTAGACATAATATTTTATCTAATATTTTGTAATTCGGATATCCGAAATTTCAGATAACAATTTTATAAATCCGAATATCCAGATATCTATAATTTTTGAAAAACTTTATATGAGTTCTAAAATTGTCCTTTCATAAAACCCAACTTTTTGATAAACTATGATCATGTTTCAAATATCCGAATACGGATATTTTTTGACCACCAACAACCTAATCAAGAAATCCTAGAAAGTTTTGGCTTTGTTTCTCTCCTATAGTTATATACTCGGAAGCATCAAAATAGATAAAGAGCATGTATGAGTTAAGTTACTTGAGAAGTATAAACTAGAACATGGTTATGTATGTACCAATGATATAATCTAAGTGTTAGAGGTGCATTTGTTCAAATGATCCGAAACTTGAAATCACCAAGAATTCACCAAACACCTTAGGATATATTTTTGGCAATAGTTATCGATCAGTTTATCCTAGCGTGTTTCATCCGATATATAAATATGACTTCGATCACCCGTACATGCTAGAAGATAGAAATGTAGATAGGTTCAAATTAGATCCTCGATTTTTCTATAATTATATAAGATGATATATGATTGTCTTGTTTCATGATATATAGATATATCATTTACGTGGTGTTCTAAGAATGGTTGTTTAAGAGATCGAGTTGAGTATAAACTAAATAATCTAACGCATGCAAATTATAAATCCTGTAATAAAGAAAGATGACATATATATATATATTAGGGCGAGATATGTTCCCCTTTTTTCCGGGCCTTTACTCTAAAAGAATATATCAATACACAAATTAAACACAAACGAAATATTAAAAAATATCATTTAACAAAATGTTAAAGGTTCATGCAACATGTAGTAACATTGGCTAATAATATTTGTAAGAATCCCTTGTGTCAAATGGACACTTATTATGGTACGGAGAGAGTAATTAACTAACAAAACAAAACCAAAACCTAATTAAATTCAAAATTATCCAAATCCAAACCTAAATCTCCAAAGTTCAAATGATCATTTATCGGACCATTCATCGTGTTATTCTCATGATTGTTTCCATCTCCAAAGTCTAGACCATTTTTCGGACCATTCATCTTGTTATTCTCAAACTTGATTCCATTACCAAAGTCTAGACCATTTGTCGAACCATTCATTGTGTTATTCATAATCTTGATTCCATCTCCAAAGTCTAGATCACTTGTCCGACCATTCATCGTGTTATTCTCAAACTTGATTCCATCTCCAAAGTCTAGACCATTTTTCATACCATTCATCATGTTATTCTCAAACTTGATGCCATCTCCAAAGTCTAGACCATTTGTCGGATCATTCATTGTGTTATTCATAATCTTGATTCCATCTCCAAAGTCTAGATCACTTGTCCGACCATTCATCGTGTCATTCTCAAACTTGATTCCATCTCCAAAGTCTAGACCATTTGTCGGACCATTCATTGTGTTATTCTCAATCTTGATTCCATCTCCAAAGTCTAGACCATTTATCTTGATTCCATCTCCAAAAGCATGCATGTTCAGAGGAGCATTGTCAAATGTGTTTGGAAGATTATTCCACATTCTCGGACCCAAAGACAACATGGATGCACTCTCCATATTGGCAAGATCATCTGCACGTACTAAAACCTTCCTCTTTAACTCCACCAATGCCGCAAGATATTGCTCGAGTTCCTCCACTTCCATCCCTTCAATGTCTTGTTCGTACCATGGGATCCCGCTAGAGTTACCTATTTTTTCTTGTTGAATCAACTCGTGTTTCCTCTTCTCCATCTCCAACTCCATGGAAAGCTCGGCATAATGTTGGTTAACCTCGGTCAATGATGTTCGTTTTGGGGACATTGATGCATCATTTGTTGTCGATACATTATTATCATCATTGGTGTTGTACATGTAGCGGTCGATAACCGCATCAAGCGAAGGATGACCAAAAGCATAACAATGGCCACCGGGTGATTGAACAAGGATTGCCATTTCAGCCCCCGTCAAGACACAAAGTTCACTAGCTTTCTTGAAGAGTCCCGTACGTCGTTTGGAGAAGGTGACTTGGCGACTAGTTTTCTCTTCTATCTTCTTGATCGGGATCTTTTTACGGCCTGTGTTTTTCTTCAACGTGTAGACATCAGACACATTCATTGCAAGTGATTAGGGTTTAAAACTTTACGAAACATATAAATGGTTTGGTATATATAGTTTGTATGGAGATAGGATTTTAGGGCAAATCTCTATAATATTGCTAAAGATTTTAGTTTTTAATACATAATCGGTTAAAAAATGGAAACTATATTTTACTTATTTCAAGACATTTAATGATCGGTTTAGCATTTACGATTTTGTAGATTAATTCTAAGTGTTATAAGTTTTCATTTTCTGGTTAGATACGGAGTAATAGCTAGACTCGTGTTCAAAAGACTAATATGGGCCGTACACGATAATTTGTATAGTATAAAGAAAATACGTAAGCCCTTTAATTTATTTTCCAAATTCCAATAATGGTATTTCGTTTATCAATTTTGCGTGATTGATGGATATTACTTTTAACTTGTAAATTAATATTTATCTTCAACTGATCATGATAATAATGGCAGAAACAACGATCGAAAAACCAACCTCACTACACGAAAATCACTTGTTGCGACGGGGTATGGTTTAGCGACTAAACTAGCCACGGGTTCACGTTGTCGACTCTATTTTTAAACAGAAAAAATCATTTGTCCAATTTGTATATTCTCTTATTATATAAGAGACTGGCTTAACATTTACGGTTGTGTATATATATCAATAAAGTTTTAAGTTTTGTTTTAAGTTAGATACAATAGTTAAGACTCGTGGTGCAAAACAATAATATGAGCCGTTGTGAATAGCAAATCACTTCCAAAAAGTGCATCTTTCTTAATCTTAATGTTCTCTCTTTGAAAATCATACTCATTTCAATGCTAGTCATTGGTTGCGACGTGATAAGTTTCTCAATAAAATGACTGCGAATTTTAAAACATAGGAAAATGATTAAGAGACCTAAAACTTGTGCCTAACATATGTGGAGTTACCTCATTGGATTGTGAAGCGGTGGATCCTCTTGCTACAACCAACGAATTATTGACATGCAATTTTAGGCATAAATTGGGCATAAACTTAGGTCTCTCAGTCACTACTCTAAAACATATAAAATAGTTTATGGTGTATATTTTAGTTTGTCCTAAGGAAAAATATCTATATGCAACAAATAAAAGTTATAATATTTCACTTTACCTGTCCTTTAAGTACCCTATATATCATGCAATCTGCATTTAATTGATGTATTAAGTATTAAAGTATTAAATACACGAGTAAAACTCACTACTACACAAATTTATTTTTCCCACTAATATTTTTCACGGAATAAAATCAGTGGAAAATTTCTTACAGATTATTGACAATTTATACACCAAGCTATTGACCAAATTTCTAGGGAAAATATATGGTAAACTTCCTATGCATTATCCACAATTTACACACCAATTTGTTGATCACATTTACGTGAGAAAACTTACCCATATCATTGTCAATATTGACACTAGTTGTGTTTAATAACTTCCATGGGAGGTCTGACAATTTGTTAATGCGAATATATATGATTTTATAACGTATTTCATAAATTACGAAAAGTATGTTTCTAGACACTTAAATCGGGACAAAGGAGTATGAGTAACAAAGAAAAACTAAATGCATTATTTTTGTAAAAATTATCATTGTCGAACAATTTACACAGCCAAGAACTAATTACTAAAATATACGTCCAACAAATTAAAGCTAGAAGTATAACATGCAATCAATCGCATGACCAAAAATCTATTATGAGTTTTTGTTTTTTCTCCGAGACAAGGTGCATAAAATACAAGACTCAATATATTCGTAAACTTGTTAAGTGAAATATTTGATGTTCAAATTGTATTATACACAAGACCGGATTTAAGTATTTACGCATTTCTTAGGGCCTTTCAATTTTTGTAACTTTTTGTTAGGTATAAACTCATTTATAAAGATGACCATTTGATTTAGAAAAAAGAGTGTAACTTCGATATGACAAGAATCAATATATTGAAGTTTTCAAAGAAGAAAAGAGCTTAAGTTTGTGTTTTATTGATGGAAATTGAGTACTGGATTTTTGTGAGGAAGACAAACTGAGAGAGATAAGAACGTGTGTGAGGCCATAAGTTGTGTTGTTTTTTCTAACCATATTTCTTATAAAAGTTTCAATTTAACCTTTTGATCTTTAATGTTTATGATTTTAAATTCTATCCTTATGTGAAATATAATTTTATTTTGGGATAATCACCTAAAAATGTAGTAAACTTACCCATTTTTCTAATTTAGTGTAGTCTTCTTTTTCTTTTGCTTTTTAATCAACAAACTTTCAAATTTTGATTTTTCTGTGTAGGCTGTGACCTGCCCATCCTTGCACCTGTTAGTATTATTTTTTTTTACATTTTTTATATTTCCACATGAGATTCCACATCAGTATTTTGTCCACATAGATATTCCACTAATTTGTATTTTACCAAAGTAATACTAAAACTCTGTCCCCATTTGTGTTCACTTTACACACCACCCATCCTTTTCACCCATATTTGTGATAAACCCTAATTTTTAAATCACTAAAAAGTGGCAAATTGAGTATCGTTTTGAGTGAATCTACAAAATTGAACGGTGCAAAAGGTATAATATTCTATATTCTCTTCGTCACTTTCTTGATTTGTCAACAAACAATGTTTTTTTATGTATTTCGATTTGGGTTTTTTATGATATAATAATTATTTAATATTTTTCTTTTTATATTTTATGCAGTATGCTACATTCATGATGAAAATTGATAAAATGATTGATGATTCTCAACTGTTTCAAAAGGGTGACAATGCTAAGGGTACAAGAAGTGAGGGTGACAATGGCAAGGGTCTAGCAATAGAAGAGGACATACCAGTGGACATACAAGAGGACATAGAAGATGATATTTTTTTTAAGAGTTTATTTGAAAAGGGAAGAGGAAAACTTGACAAGGTTAAACAAAAACTAGACAAAGGTAAAAGAATTCTGATAGAAGATGATTTTGTTGTACCAACTAGAAAGGCTGTTAGGAGGAATACTTGTATTGTGATTGAAGAAAATGTTAACCCATCGTTTAATAATCAAGATGAGTCAGATAGTGATATAGATATGCTAGAAATGTTTAAGTCTAATATGGATACAGATTCTGAGAGTGAATTCGCTGACAAGTCTATCAATTATCTTTCTGAGGGAGAGGATGAGCTCATACAACTTAGGAAAAGAAATACTGAGGCTAAAAGAACACCTACGCCAAGTAACACAAACACTAAGAAGGTTGTATGTTCTAGAGCTAAGAGAGTGTATGATGTAGGTGAAACTGATACTATCATAGAGCATGATGAGTATATGGACGACTTAATGTTTCATTTGAGAGATGGGAATGATGGTGTGACAGATCCTTTTATGATTGTTGAGTCAAAACATGAGAAATTGGCACGTGGATTAAATACAGATTTTTATTTGTTTATGTTATGAATAAGTATTTTTTGTTATTTTTTATTTTTTTTAACAGCTATGTTATGAATAAGTAACTTGTCTATTATCTTTACTTGCATTATTTTGGTAAACTAATGTAGGTTTTGGCATGTTATACCTGCGGGAGGGAACACTTTTGAGGTGAGAAATGGTTCTGAGGCTTTTAGAGTCGAGGAGCATTTGAAAAGATGTGCATGCAGATTGTGGCAACTCTCAGGTTTGCCATGTACTCATGCAATTGTTGTGATATTCAAATTAAACAAAAGGCCAGAAGAATATGTCCCACCTTGTTTTAGAAAGGGAATGTACTATAAAGCGTATCATCAGTACTTAAGTCCTGTGGGTGGGATGACTTTTTGGCTTGATTGTAGTGAGTTGTCTAGGGTCTTACCACCGAAGCCTAAAAAAATGCCTAGAAGGCCTAGGAAACAAAGAATCAGAGCACCTCATGAAAGAAAATTCCCTAATAGAGTGTCTAGGGTTGGTGTGGAGATGACATGTCAAAATTGCTTCAAAACAGGTCATAACAAATCTTCTTGTTCTAAGCCAACTATTTTTAAACCTCCAAAACAACCTGGTCAGAAAGGTAGGCCAAAGAAAAACAAGGAAATGAAACTGTTGGTAGACAAGACACTTTAGGAGCTGGTAGTAATGCAGGAACTAGTTGTACAGATGCAGACACTAATAGTAGTAGGGGTGTAAAGAGGAAATTGTTTGTTACTAAAGGTGGAACCAGTTCAGGCTTGGGAAGGGGTGGAAAGACTTTAGGGGTTAAACTGAGAGGGGGAATGGGGAAAAGAGGTAAGATAGCACAATCTGCAAGGTTCAGTAGGCTTGGGAGATGTTTTGTACTAAAGGATTCAACTGCTTTATGTGATCCAATTGAGCAATCCGAAGCTAATGCACCAGTTACACAACAATATCAACTTCCTACAAATGTTACCCAACGAACTCAGCAATCTGAAGCTAATGCACTAGTTCAAGCAACACATATTTCAGAAGATGGAAGAGCACCAGAACCTGTGAATCAAGAAGATCAACTAAACAGGAATGTAGGTGTCCAAAACAATCAAAGAGCCAACTTTGTGAGACCATCGCAAAGAAGTAAAAGAACTTTGAAGAAGAAATTTAAGTCCATTTATGGTATTGGCTGTTCAAAGACCAATGCCCATGAATTGGAGTAGTTGTCTTATCTTTATATTATCTGTATGTAACTCTTAAACACTATCTTGCGCACATTTTGTGTATCTATATGTTGTGCGCAAATTAACCAGACTCTTTAAGGTATGGTAGGATGTTAAGTATGTTAAGTTAGATGTAATGGTAATTGGTAAATCTGTAACCAATTACCATTGAAGTGCAGCTATTTGAAGCCACTTCCATTGCCCTATTTTGTTCCATATTGGGCATAACATGTAACTTTGTCAGAACACTTAATGGTATTGAAGTGATGACTTATGTTTTTATTTTTTTGTTTAAGTAACACAACATATTATTGAAACTGCAGTAATTGATAGCAAGTCAAGGAAATACATGAAAGGCACTAAAACAATATATTATGGGTTTGTTGGTTGGTAGAAAAAACAAAAAACGAGTGGTGAAGTGTGGGGTGAGAACAAGTACAAGCAACAAACCTTTAATAATGGGTAAATAAAGGAAAATAATTATAAAAAAATGACTAAGCAAAAAACCAGATCCACGTGGGATAGCAATGATGGGCAGGTCACACACCCTACATAAAAAAATCGAAATTTGAAAGTTTGTTGATTAAAAAGCAAAAAAAAAAGAAGACTACACTAAATTAGAAAAATGGGTAAGTTTACTACATTTTTATGTGATTATCCCTTTTATTTTTTCTTTTTAAGTTTAAACAAAAGGCATATCTTACAAAACAAACATTATCACATGATATATTTTTTAAAGAAAGTAAATGTTGTCGATTGTTTTAGAAAAACAAACATTATCACATAATATATTTTTTAAGAAAGTCTTACATAACATCTTATCTTATAAAAAAAACATTTAGAGTTTCATGCGTCATCACAAAATGTTTGAAAAACTAAGCAATTATACTTACAAAGTTAAAAGTATAGAAGATTTATTTAAACTTGAAGAAAATTAGATGTATCATTTGATCTGTACAAAAACAAAAGCATAATCTAATTACACTTCATTATTTTTACACATACTTCATTTTAATGTTTTTTTTAAAGCCCTTTTAAAAATTTAAACAAAACCATCAAATTTCACGGAATGGCCTTGATTATACATACAATAACTATCAAGAATAACCATGGAAACAACTAACTAGATTATGATCCATGAAACAACAAACATACATGCTAAAAGATAGAAATGTGGATAGGTTAAATGAGAGCCTCGATCTTTTAATATATTATAAGATGATATATATAGATATCATTTACATAATGTTCTAAAATATGGTTGTTTAAGACAGTTGAATATAAACGTACGTACAACATCATATCTTTAAATAGCTAATGATATGAAGAACTCTATATCAGCAAGGATTTTAGTAAACTAAATATTATGTATTCGTAAACGAGATTTTTATGCAAATTATAGTTTCTGTAATAAAGAGAGAATACATATAGGGTATGTTTGGCCCGGAGCTTTTTGGAGCATTTTAGGGCGATGAGCGGTGAGCAATGAGCTTTTTAATTTTTATTGTTCGTTTGGTAAAGGAGCGGTGAGCTTTGCTATTTTTTAGGAATACTCATTTTTCGATGCTTCTTTAAGAAGCTGTGAGCGGTGAGCTGTACAGCTCACAGCTCACTGCTACTGCTCACTGCTACTTTTACCAAACACACCCTATAATATTAGGGCAAGATACGGCCCCTTTTTTCCCTATACTCTAACAAAATATATCAATGCACAAAACACAAACGAAATATTATTCAAAAATAAAAATCAATTTAACAAAACGTTCAAGCAACATGCAGTAACATTGGCTAAAAAAACACTTATAATAATCCCTCGTGTCAAATCAATAATGGACACTTATTATGGTACGGAGGCGGTAATTAACTAACAAAACAAAACCAAAACCTATCTGCATGTAACCCTAATTAAGTTCAAAGCAAATGATCCAAATCCAAACCTAAATCTCCAAAGTCCAAATGATCATTTGTCGGACCATTCATCGTGTTATTCTCATGATTGTTTCCATCTCCAAAGACCGGAGCATTTGACGGACCAATCATCGTGTTATTCTCGAACTTGATTCCATCTCCAAATTCTAGACCATTTGTCGGACCATTCATCGTGTTATTCTCAAACTTGATTCCATCTCCAAAGTCTAGACCATTTTTCGGACCGTTCATCGTGTTATTTTGAAACTTGATTCCATCTCCAAAGTCTAGATCACTTGTCCGACCATTCATCATGATATTCTCAAACTTGATTCCATCTCCAAAGTCTAGACCATTTGTCGGACCATTCATAGTGTTATTTTGAAACTTGATTCCATCTCCAAAGTCTAGACCATTTGTTGGACCATTCATCGTGTTATTATCAATCTTGATTCCATCTCCAAAGTCTAGACCATTTATCTTGATTCCATCTCCAAAAGCCTGCATGTTCAGAGGAGCATTGTCAAATGTGTTTGGAAGGTTATTCCACATTCTCGGACCCAAAGACAACATGGATGCACTCTCCATATTGGCGAGATCATCTGCACGTACTAAAACCTTCCTCTTTAACTCCACCAATGCCGCAAGTTATTGCTCGAGTTCCTCCACTTCCATCCCTTCAATGTCTTGTTCGTACCATGGGATCCCGCTATAGTTACCTATTTTTTCTTGTTGAATCAACTCGTGCTTCCTCTTCTCCATCTCCAACAACATCGAAAGCTCGGCATAATGTTGGTTATCCTCGGTCAATGATGGTTGTTTTGAGGACATTGATGCATTGTTATCATCATTGGTGTTGTTCATGTAGCGGTCTATAACGGCATCAACTGAAGGATGACCGAAAGCATAACAATGGCCACCGGGTGATTGGACAAGGATTGCCATTTCAGCCCCCGTCAAGACACAAAGTTCACTAGCTTTCTTAAAGAGTCCCGTGCGTCGTTTGGAGAAGGTGACTTGGCGACTAGTTGTCTCTTCTATCTTCTTGATCGGGATCTTTTTATGGCCTGTGTTTTTCTTCATCGTGTAGACATCAGACACATTCATTGCAACTGATTAGGGTTTAAAACTTTACGTAATATATAAATGGTTTGGTATATATAGTTTTTATGGAGATAGGATTTTAGGGCAAAACTCTATAATATTGCTAAAGATTTCATTTTAATACATAACGGTTAAAAAAGGGAAACTATATTTTACTTATTTCAAGACATTAAAGTCTAATGATCGGCTTAGCATATACAGTTTTGTAGATTAATTAAGTGTTAAGGTTTCGTTTTTGGTTAGATACGGAGTAATAGCTAGACTCGTGTCCAAAAGACTAATATGGGCCGTACAACAAAAAGTAGAAGCATAACACGATACATAGATAACGTTAGAAAACATAATGGTATTTCGTTTATCAATTTTGTGTAATTGGTGGATATTACTTTTAACGTCTTATTATTTCATATAACACTTCAAATTTACATAAAAGTGAAAGACAAACAAAAAACAAGTTGTGCCACTAGCTAACTAATCATGATAGTAATGCCGGCAGAGACAACGATCGAAAAACCAACCTCACTACACCAAAATCACTTGTTGCGATGTGGTATGGTTTAGCGACCGCAAATGTGGTCGCTAAACTAGCCACGGACCCACTTTTTCAACTCCTATTGGTCAACAGAAAAAATCATTTGTCCAATTTGTAAATTCTCATATTATATAAGACTGTCATAACATTTACAGTTGTGTATATTAATAAAGTTTTAAGTTTTCTTATTTAGTTAGATACAATATTTAAGACTCGTGGTACAAAACAATAATATGAGCCATTGTGAACAGCAAATCGCTTCTGAAATGTGTCTCTTTCTTAATCTTAATGTTCTCTTGTCGAAAATGATACTCATTTCAATGGTAGTCACAGGTTGCGTGATAAGCTTCTCGATCAAATGACCGTGAATTCAAGTACTGTTTAAGACATATAAAATAGTTTATGGTGTATATTTTAGTTTGTCCCAAGAAAAAATATCTATATGCAACAAATAAAAGTTATAGTTTCACTTTACATGTCCCTTAAATACCTTATATATCATGCAATCTGCATTTAATTGATGTATTAAATATTAAAGTATTAAATACACGAGTAAAACTCACTACTACACCGACTGATTTTTCCCACCAATATTTTTCACGGAATAAAATCAATCAGAAATTGCTTACAGATTACTGACTGTTTATACACCAAATTAACTATTGACCAAATTTCTAGGGAAAATCTATCATAAACTTCCTATGGATTATAAACAATTTACACACCAATTTGTTGATCACATTTACGTGAGAAAACTTTCCCATCATATATTAGCGTCAATATTCACACTAGTTGTGTTTAATAACTTCCGTGGGAGGTCTGACAGCTTGTTAATGCGAATATGCTTTTATTACATCTGTCATAAATTACAAAAAATGTGTTTGTAGACACTTAAATCGGGACAAATAGAGTATGAATAACAAAGAAAATATAAATGTATTATATTTGTAAAAATTATCATTGTCGAAGAATTTACACAGCCAAGAACTAATTACTAAAATATACGTACAACAAATTAAAGCTAGAAGTATAACATGCAACGCAATCGATCGCACGACCAGAAATCTATTATGAGTTTTGTGTTATCTCCGAGACAAGGTGCAAGTGTATATTTCAAAGTCATGTTTTATCTCCGAGACATGCAAATAGCGATCAACTACTGAGCTTTTTAGCTCCTCGATCCTCATCTGACACAAGACCATCAAATTTCACCGTAACTATTAAGAATGTCCATGGAAACAACTAACTAGATTATGATCCATGACTAGCATTAATTGGTCTTCAACCTCCTGTCTCACTTTTGTGAATTATTATATTTTGATTAGCATAGTGCAACCGAAGCAATATTTTTGGCAATAGTTATCAGTTTATACTAGCTTGTTAATGTACAACATCATATCTTTAAATAGCTAATGATATGAACTCTATATCAACCGTTTAATTAAGGATTTTAGTAAACTAAAATAAATATAATGTATTCGTAAACGAGATTTTTATGCAACTTATAATTTCTGTAATAAAGAGAGAATACATATAATATTAGGGCAAGATACGTCCCCTTTTTTCCCTTTACTCTAAAAGAATATATCAATGCATAAAACACAAACGAAATATTATTATTCAAAAATAAAAATCACTTAACAAAATGTTAAACGTTCAGGCAACATGCAGTAACATTGGCTAAAAAAACACTTATAATAATCCCTCGTGTCAAATCAATAATGGACACTTATTATGGTACGGAGGCGTAATTAACTAACAAAACAAAACCAAAACCTATCTGCATGTAACCCTAATTAAGTTCAAAGCAAATGATCCAAATCAAAACCTAAATCTCCAAAGTCCAAATGATCATTTGTCGGACCATTCATCGTGTTATTCTCATGATTGTTTCCATCTCCAAAGACCGGAGCATTTGACGGACCAATCATCCCGTTATTCTCGAACTTGATTCCAGCTCCAAAATCTAGACCATTTGTCGGACCATTCATAGTGTTATTCTCAAACTTGATTCCATCTCCAAAGTCTAGACCATTTGTCGGACCACTCATCGTGTTATTCTCAATCTTGATTCCATCTCCAAAGTCTAGACCATTTATCTTGATTCCATCTCCAAAAGGCTGCATGTTCAGAGGAGCATTGTCAAATGTGTTTGGAAGGTTATTCCACATTCTCGGACCCAAAGACAACATGGATTCACTCTCCATATTGGCGAGATCATATGCACGTACTAAAACCTTCCTCTTTAACTCCACCAAAGCCGCAAGAAATTGCTCGAGTTCCTCCACTTCCATCCCTTCAATGTCTTGTTCGTACCATGGGATCCCGCTAGAGTTACCTATTTTTTCTTGTTGAATCAACTCGTACTTCCTCTTCTCCATCTCCAACAACATCGAAAGCTCGGCATAATGTTGGTTATCCTCGGTCAATGATGGTTGTTTTGAGGACATTGATGCATTGTTATCATCATTGGTGTTGTTCATGTAGCGGTCTATAACCGCATCAACTGAAGGATGACCGAAAGCATAACAATGGCCACCGGGTGATTGGACAAGGATCGCCATCTCAGCCCCCGTCAAGACACAAAGTTCACTAGCTTTCTTGAAGAGTCCCGTGCGTCGTTTGGAGAAGGTGACTTGACGACTGGTTGTCTCTTCTATCTTCTTGATTGGGATCTTCTTTCGCCCTTTGTTTTGCTGCTTCATTGTATTGCCTTCCGAAAAGTTCATCAGAATCAGAATATTAATTAATGTAATGGTTTAGGTTATAAAATGGGTTCGTATATATATAGTTTTATGAAGATAAGAATATAGGGTAAATCTTCATAATCTTGTAAAAGATTTCATTTTTAATGCATTATAGGTTAAAAATGGAATATTGCTACGTAGTTATTGTAGGGATTTCGTTAGTTATTTATGTATGAGCTAGGCATTTACATAATTATTAACTGATAATATCACGAAATTTCATTTTAAGTTAAAAAAAAAAGGTCCAAAATATTTACATGGGCCTTACGAGCCCGCAAATAATAGTTGGGCAAGAACAACGTGGCTTAAATTTATTTCAATAACTTTTCTTCCACCGGCCAAAGAAATTAATCAAAGCAAATTTCTATAGTACTTTTTAAATGTTATCTTTCGTGAAAGTCAATATATATCAAAAAAGAAGAAAAGTATAGACAAAAATAACAAATATGCTAAAATTACATGGTATAAATATAACAAAACTGATCAAACTCTCAACTTACTACCGATGAATGACCAAACATGGATATCACAAATTGAATATCCGGCATACTAAAATACAACTTATACCACCAAACTCATTTACCCTTCTTGTCCACATTTTGCACTGTGAAACTTCTTTTCTCATGTTCACAACTAATTATGTGACAAAAAAAAGTATAAGAACCATTCCAAATTCCAGATTTTTAAAAATTCCAAATTCCAAATTCCAAATTCCATTTCAACTACTGGACAAAGCAATTAATATTCTGGATACACTTTCAACTTGAGACCAAAATATAGCATTTATGGATACGACAACTCAATTACCGGACTCGATTACATCGTATAACCCGGATTCAACTTACATTTCTTGATACAAGAACTCAATTCTTGATGTTTAACTAATACTACCTCCGTCCCTAAATAAGTGTCCAGTTTGACTTTTCAGAGTCAAACTGGATCAACTTTGACCTTATCTATTTTTGTGGGTGTTATATAATACTTGATGAAAAATATATGAATGGATTGGGTTTTAAGTGTATTTTTCATTGGTATAGTTTTTCATCAAGTATTATATAACACAAAAAAAATATTTACGGTCAAAGTTGAACCAGTTTGACTTTGAAAAGTCAAACTTGACATTTATTTAGGGACGGAGGGAGTAACAGATACAATTCTGCTCAATTCTCGATGTTTACTGTAACTCTATTTTGCTCAAATCTGCTTCTACAAAAATTCTGCAATTCTACAAAGCCACCTGCAAATTGAAATGGATTAAAATTGTGCAACCAATGTTTACTGTAACTCTATTTTGCCCACTGCTTCTACACAAATGACATGATTTAAAGTTGATCAACATGCTATTTAATTGTCCCCTGTTTAAACAAGTCTCTTGGCTTACATTCTGTAGTTTGCCTTCATGTTGATTGGTTTTCATTATGATATCTTTCAAATTTTCTTGTTCATTGGTTGATTCCCATTATCCTAATCTCCAGTCAGTCGGGCAGATGCTGCTAACAAGAGATGCACTTAATTCTAGTTAGCAATGGGTAAACATTGCTACCCATCTTCATATGATATTTTTGACCTTGAATGTCATTTTACACCTAATTCTAGTCACCCAGGTCTGCACATTTTGTTACATCTTCATATGATATTTTTAACCTTTTTTCTGCTTCTTTTAATGCTTAATGCTTTCCAAGACCAAAATAACATCTTTTTGAGCTAGTATAATGAACAAAATGGTACTGTATTTTGTAAGATATCACATATACGAAAGTAAAGTAAGTCAGACAGATTGGTGTTTCAGGCTAATTTATGCGTAACAATAGCTTCTAAATGGCATAAATGTACACGTTTTGCCACCTTAAATACATACCTATAACTATCATTGAATAAGATGCATTCAGAATATATCTCACTTATTTGTTGCAACTAAGCCATAGGCAAAAAGAAGTCATATTTCTTGTTCCCTGTGACATGAAATTTAGAAGTCTCATTAGGGAATTCTTGGCATTGCATATTTAATCTACTAATGCTGAGTGAAATAAGCAGACGCAGATAATGTATGAAAATGCATGAAAATAGTAAATAAGCAGAGAATATTATGGAAAAATACAGAAAAGTCTAAAATATTACATAGAAGCTAGGAAAAATCACCGAAACAACTTATGAGTAGTGGAGGTATGATTTGGGCACATATCTGATGTAATAAGCACATGAAAATAAGCTAAAAGCCACTTAATAGTAACCATAAGCTACCACTAGCCTAAACTATCTAAAAATAAGCTAATGCAACTGATTTGAACCTAATAAGCACAAGCTAGAATCATTTAAGCACAAAAGCAGGTTCCATTAAGCTAATTCCAAACGGCCTTGAACCAGCTACTTTAAGCCTACATTAAACTAGCTTAAAAAAATCACAAAAATAAAATAAAATTACCTAGCCGTAGACAAACAACCAGTGATCTATTATCCAAATTTTAAGCTTCTAAGGATCTAGAATGAAGAAATTAAAAATCAAAACTATAAGCTATATAGGACAATAAGGGAGTGATGCAGTAAGCACTTGAAATAGGCTAAAATGCTATGAACATCTTCAATAAGCTACCACAAGCTAAGTATAACCTAAAATAACTAATATAAACCTACTGCAATAGGATTGAATCAACTAAACTAAGAATTAAATCTAAAATGTACAATAACAGATCTAATCAATCTAATTCCATCAGGCCTTAATGGTCCACTTTGAGTACTGATTTAACCAGCTTATAAAAATTTCAAAAATAAACTAAAATCACCATGATATTAACCACCTACCAAAGTCTCTAAATCCAAAATTTCAGCTAATAAGGACAACTTATGAAGAAATTAAAAATCAAAAGTAAAAGCAGATTGGTACTTCTAGATGCATGCTAATGAAACAGTACTTTGAGATAGGTTCAGAATGAGCAATAAAAAACTAAGCAACTTAGTCTAAAAGCCAACTCCTAGGAATGAAATCTACTTAATCCTAACAAACAATCTAAAACAACAGTTAAGCTTAATAAAAAAAACACCTCAATCTAGCTCTTAAAAGACTTAAGAGGACTGCTGCAGACTGATGGTTTGGAACAGAGAGATGGAATGATGACAGACTTAATAAAAAAAAAACACCTCAATCTAGGTCGAGATGGTTGTAAAGGTTCATAAGTCTCCCCATGAACCGACCAATTTGTATACCCCGGTAAAAATCCATAACGCAATATGTGGCCATGACAAGTTTTTACGTCCCAATGATCAACGTTACAGCATCTAAGGCATGGACAAGCAATTACTCCTCTTATACTTCTAGCACGAGCAAATTCAATAAAATACTTGACTCCTTCTTTAAAAGTATTACTTGTTATATGAGCTTTAATCCAACTTTTATCCATTTATGCCGCTTACCTAAACATGTCTATACAATTTTAATAATAATAATAATAATAATAATAATAATAAAATAAAAGATACACATGTACCTAGTTTCACATACAACTACATTTTCAGTTTTAAACATGTCATATGGAACAAAAATTGTTTACGTTTTAACAACAGAAACTAGCGTTTTACATATTATACTTTAACACTATCAAAATTTAATCATGAAAAATAACAGATGACGAATAACACCATTACTCGAAATATCACGCGTAATTACTTAAGTATAAGACTCACGTACTTAGAGATGAAATCAGTTTGGCATACTTTAACACACTATATCATAGAGATGAAAAACGCTAGTTTCTGTATCATACTTTAATAGAGATGAAAAACGCGTTTTACATCCGCCACTATATCATACGTTAACACACTTTATCATAATACGTTAACATAGTACTATATCAATTTGGCATACTTTAACACACTATATTTCGAGATGAAATCAATTTGCCACTATATTTCGAGATGACTCACTACATAAACTAGCGCTATGATACTTTAACACACTATATCATGTATCATATTGTAACTAACGAACAATATCACGTATCAAACGAACAATATCACTTATCATATTGTAACAGAAATCATACCAAATTCAAACGAACTATATCAAAATTTAATCATGAAAAATAACAGAAATCGTACCAGATTCAAGCCGTAAATGAAGATAACGAGATTTAACCCTAATTAAGCATCAAAACCCTAAGTATTGAAACCCAAACGAACAGCCCTATGTTAAGCCTCGAAACCCTAATTAAGCATTGAAACCCAAACGAACAGCCATATCCAAACGAACAGCCATATGCAAACGAACAGCCATATCCAAATCCTAATAAAAATCGAATTGGGGATTATTTTTGTTGTGAATCGAATGGTGTATATGTGTGACAGATATATGAATGAATTGGGGATTTTTTTTTTGTGTGAATCGATGGTGTATATGTGTAACAGATATATGAATGAATTGCGGATTTTTTTTCAATATAACTGGGAAAAATCACTTGTAGGAATTTTTTTATGTGGTTGCTCATACAGAAAGAGAAAGAAGAGATCGTGTATATGTGTGACACGTGTTTAGAAAAGTTCACACTTAAATGTGTTACAAAATTATACAAAAGTTCACATTTTTATGTGTCGAATTGATTTTTAAAAGTTTTAATAATTTTCTACACTTAAATATGTTACAAAAAAGTTCACACTTAAATGTGTTACAAAATTGTACAATAGTTCACACTTTTGTATATCAAATTAATTTTTAAAAGTTTTAATAATTTTCTACACTTAAATGTGTTACAAAATTATATATATATTTTACACATCTTTGTGTGTTAAGAAATCATAATATTTATCCACACTTGTAATCGTGAATGTTATTTAATCACATTTTTAGGTGTATATTTTTTTCTCTACTATTGAAAGTGTGAATTTTTGAATAGTGTGAATTTTTGAATATTATGAGTGTCTGTAATATGTACACATTTACAAGTGTGAACAACATGTCACAATTGTTCACATCTTTACAAGTGTGATCATATATTTTTCAAATACCACACTTCTTAAAATAGATTTCAACTCAGCTATGGTCTAACAGAAAACCCGTCAACAATATAACTCGTGCTAACCAGATGATAAAAAGCATGCAAATTGATAGAATTTCACAAGCACGGTATTCCAAGACAGCAAAAACTCCCAAAGTAAGACACTCTTATTAACAGAAAGTAATAAAAACCAAAAATAATAGGAAAAGAACAATAATTTGCAAGTAAGCGACGAAGAACATACATACCAATGTTTCAAAGTTGAAACTCTGGACGAATGAGTGCCCAAACAGCAGAACCAAGATCACCGTTAGCCCAAACATACCTTAGAGAAGGTATATTAAACACAATACTCGCAATAGCTTGTGTCCTGAAGGGGGAATCCTTTAACTGTAGCTTTCTTAATCTTGGGCACCCTTATGATAAATTCACAAATCCTACATCAGATATTCCTATTCTAGTAAGTGACAGAAATCTCAAATTAGCCCCATACTTACCGATATATTCAAAACCTACATCCGCCAATCCTCCATGCCAAAGACTGATATCTAGCTTTTCGAGTTTTCTGCAACCCATTAGCATAGCCCGAATCCCATCGTCTAGCGGTAGATCTGTTATCCTTTTTCGGGAAGCCAGGGTCAATTTACGGAGATTATTCAAACGAGTTCCCACAAACTTGATAGCTTTATTTGAAATATCATCGAGTTCAACCTTTAGACACTCCAAATTAGTACATCCTTTTGCCAGAGCAATCAGTCCCATGTGGGTCACAACCCCATTATGGGTAAGTTTGCGCAATTTCTTGCAAAACTGACCAATAACCCGCAATCCCCTGTCTCCACATACATCTTGGGTAGATAGAACTTCCAAATTAGGACACCTCTTAAACAGTAAACACTGGCAATAATCCAATCCTAAAACTACAAGCTTCAATTTCCTTATATTAGTCAGAAAAGGAAGTACTATTGAATATTTAGTTACTGGAAAATCCTTTAAACTTAATGAATGCGTATTTGGGGGAAACCGGAAACCAACAAGCTCATTCTCCTCATTACAAATATATCCACCAAAATGTTCCAACCTAACAGCATGTCTAAAGGCATCTCCTAGTTTACTTAGATAGCACTTTCCAATCTTCAACGATATTAAAGAGTTAGAACAGTTTTTCGCAAGAAGTGTAAGATTTTCTCCATCAGAAATATTTGTATTCCTAATATGTAACCTTTCCAAAACCGTGCTAATCAATGCCAATTCATGTAGCCAAGTATCATCGTTCTTTTCAATCCAATAAGAAAATTCCACACATAGAGTTCTCAATTGGTTACAATACTTAGACACATGCCTTAATCCATTCGTCGAAACACTTTACAATTCTTCATCTTCAAACTTCTTAAATCCTTACCACGTGTTCTCGCCAATGTCTCGAGATCTTCATCATCAACAATCAGATCACGGATACGAAGTTCTTTCAAACACCTAAACTTGAGAGCCATTTGTTGAATCCATGGGGTGATTCGGATAAAATAACCATCTCCAATATAATAACATTTTGGGAATCCTTTAAGCATTAACGACTCTATGAACGGAAATCTTTTACTTAAAGAAGCAGGGTTTGGGTAGAAAGGAACATGGACAGTAAGACGCTTACGCGTAATGCCATCAGTCTCATAACAATTCGGTCCTCAACATTGTGTATATAAGGCATAACTAAGTCTAACACTTCCTCCCCCACGTTGGTTGCCATTAAGGTTTGGTTTAGTTTGGCTTAAGGTTTAAAAATTCAGCTAACCTCAAACACGGTGAAACCGACTTTGAGCCAGCCAGCCCATTCAAAGACCGACTTTGAGCTTCCCTTATATAAATCATATTTACAGATTCCATTATCATTGATTCTATTAGCGAATTACTGCCCAAATAAACGACCCTCGATAAACATGGTGGGCGAGGTATGTAAATTGTTTCATTAATCTGACTACTATACTAAATTCTGTAATTTGTTTTTAATTTTATTGTTTAGGCTCGTTATATATCTAGGCTTTGTGATAGATTCATATTGAGTTAGGCTTTTATATTGATAGATTCATAGTGGTTAGACGCTTTTATATGTAATTTTCTCATTATAATTTTTACAAATGTTAGATGCTTTTATATGTGATTTTCTCATTATAATTTTTACAAATGATTTACTTATAAAAACGTACTAAACTTCTACTTTTATGAATCATGATTTAAAAGATTTATACGATGTCTATATTACTTGGATCAGAGAAAGGAAAAAAAAAACAAAAAAAACTTGTTATACCCTAATAAATAGAAACAAAGTTAAGAATTATTTACGAAGCGAAGCGAGTTGAGAATTGTGCCACACACGGTTTAAAATTCTGTATTCGCCACACAATCTGACTTAGGAATCTCATTGATTATTGCATGCATGTAAATCTATTGTAGTATATATAACAGGCTTATATCTATTGTAGTAATTTAACACGTATCAAAAAGAGTTAAACAAGTATGTTGCAACCCCCCAATCAAATAATGATGTGTAGTCCTTTATTGTGTATAAGTCACTATATATAAGCTATGATGTTAGTTGTTAAGACAAAATTCCTAAGACTAAGAAACCATTTACATATTTTTTTAGTTTTCATTACGTACGCGACTCCGATCATCAAATACTAATAATATTTGCATGCATGAATACTTAGACTCATGCTTATATATCGATGTGTGCTCTTTCAAGTACCAATACATATCTAAATTCGATGTATTTAAAATTTTAGATTTTTTGAAATTTTGCAGGTTACTGTGATTTTTATGGACACTTCAGATTGGATGGGACACAACCAATCACATAGGTTTTTGGAACAGGCTGATGCTATTGAACTCTATTGTAAAAAGAAACTCCGGTCCCATCCGGATAATCATGTGGGCATATTTGCAACGGCTCATACTGGTTTTGGTACTGTGGTTGAACCTACTCGAGATCTTTCAAAGATCATGAATGGCGTTTGTGGTTTCACACTAGTTGGCGGTTATATAGACTTACAACTTGCGTTCTCTCTTGCCCCGTATCGTTGCTTCAATTTAATAAGAGAACACAAATACAAAAACCTGCTTAAGAGGATACTTGTGTTTGCTGGAGGGTATCTATATGATGATAGAGTATGTCTTGGTGGACAACTTGGATGCAATTTAAGTAATCTGCTTATAGCTGTTGATGTCGTCAACTTCGGTACCCATCGAGAAGAGAAACTTCAAGTATTTGAGGATTTAGCGTGGGAGTACAATTATGATACCAATGAGAGCAGCTTCAACCATGCCAATAAAATTAACAACAGTTGTCGCCTGCTTCGCCTCTCACGCCGCCTAGACAGCTCTTTAATCCTCTGTCTTGTGGGAGAAGCTGACCGAAAAAGAAGACGAGATGATAGTAAGGATATGCATGGGGATGGTAAAAAGGAGCTGAGGTTGGGATAAAGAAAGCCGTTGTTTGGTTGCAGTTTTTCAATCAAAGGAAAAAAGCGCAAACGAATGGGAAGAATCAAGTTGCCTGTTGAATTGTTTAATTTTGTCTGCTGATTTACAGTTAATGTTTGTCAAAAAATTTGTATGACTTTCTATGGTTTAACCCTGAAAAGATTTTCCTTGTTTATATGTGGATGGTAATTAAATCCATGAGAATGCTCGATCTGTTACAAGCAACTAATCCTTTATTTTGATTGTGTGATCGATGTAGTTTTTACTAGTAGATTGATCACATTTAAATATTCAAACTAGCCATTGTTGGAGTAATAACATAATCTTACAACGTAAATATATTAGTGTTTATGGTCTTTTTCATCTAGAATATGTTTAAATGTTAGTACTACGAGTATAAAATAAGAGAAGAAATGAAGGTGAAATGACATAGTTTACAACTAGCACCAGGCATCAATATTTTCCAAATCTCATGTCTGTGTTATAAGCGTACATGTCTATAATACATCATAATTTGGAGGAGTTCTAAGTCTACCTAGACACCATTTGGTATTTCTAAACTACAACCCACTGCAAATCATGCAAACAAATTAACCATCAACTTGAATAACTCGGTGTAAACATTTGACTACACAAACGATATGAACAAAATATGCGACATTGCCCATTAAAGATACATTTATCCTGTTTAGTTTATATGTAATAGTAATACCTATCCTTGACACCGTGAATTCTGGAGAAACACTCAAGAACTCAGGTGCCGTTTGGTTTCCTAGTTGGAATCACTATAGGCATCGGTTTGATGATAAATTGAAATAGGTATGAGTATGATATTTTTAAAATTGTGATTTGCTTCCTTTCATCTAAACAAAACTAAATGAAGTCTTACTGCAAATTATGATTTGCTTACTTTCAACTCTTCCGGGAAAGCAAAGATTTCTACGCACGAGCCATTGACCATTTACCATTATATAGTTTAGAATCAAAAGCCCTTAGTTACTACGAGTGATTGTACCTCAACTTGTTCGAAATTATATACTAATATATTAAAATTAATTGAATAAGAAGTTAGGACCAACAATCCTAACAAAATACGTTTCAGTTTTTACTTAATTTCCTAACAATTATACTGTTATATGATCAATAGGTGTATCGGGGAAAGGGTTCATCGCAATGGATATGGGGTCCAGGAACACAGCCGTTGAGATCAAGGAGCAGGCTGTAGCGTTGAGGTCAAGTTCAGATTTTGCTGTGTTTTACAGATGTTCCTTCGACGCCTTCCACCCTTTCAAGAAATGCTAGTCTACCTCTTTGCCCGATGCAAAGAAGAAGTGGGATTCCCGTGTTACATCAAGTTCCTGCTCTTTACTTTTCTCTATGCAGCTTTTCTTTCTCCCTCCCTGTTGGTTCTTGAGATTTATGCTTCTTCAGATCTTCGACAGTGTGGATGGGCGGCTTTAGCTTTTGTGCTTGGGTACTTGTCATGCTTACTCTCTGCTAGACGCTAGTTTCTCGGCAGTCACTGAAATGTTATATACTTGCTTGAGGTGTAACCTTACTCTTTAACTTTTAGGAAACAAGAATATGTACTCGAATTCACCATCATGTCCAATGTATGCTGTATATATCTTACATAGCAGATTCTTTAACCTTTGTATGTTTAGTCAAATCATCTTTAATGCAACAACAAGAATAGCAGCAAAATAAACACACTCATGAACTAATGAGATTATAACACTCGTCAAAGCTATGATTATTATACACCTCAATCCACAAAACCATAGACCACTAAAATCACACAACTCAGTCCAATCCAAACACCAATACCCATAGCTGCGCGCCTTAAGTCCAACCTTATATCTCCTTAGTTAATAATCAAACCCCATCCTCTAAACTGAATCACAAAATTATAAGACACACAAAATATAGATATAACTCTCCTTCTGCAACCATAGACTACATTTTCATATGTTTCCACCTTTCTTGGTGGGTCAAAATGGGTAGGTGTTTTTAGCACACGTCAAAGTGGGTTAGATCCACACATAAACACATGTGTCTCTCGGTGTACCATATAAACGATGAATATCTAATAATACATTTTAAACTCTTTGTTGATCCCATCATGCATTAATATGTTGCAAACTGCGTAAGTAAATAAAATGAGTGACAGAATGCACACATGAATGCTGCATACCCATAATAACAGTAGTGCATACCCACTCAAGAAGCAAATTAATGCAAATATTTCTGCAATCGCCTATGGATAACCACAAACGGAACACGAGGTGCATGACATACAACGCTAAACGAGTTAACTACAAGTCAGAACCTACAGTGAAATAAGCTAATATAAGTCTTGACAAACAAGTCATTCCAGATGGGAAGTTTGAGTTTAAACATTTCTAGCATCTTAATCTCTTCTTTCTTGTGCTTACTCTTCATTTTAGCCGTTTCCTCTTCAGGCAATTACATCAACTTCTACCTTTCTTCCTATATTTAGTAACTTGTTGGAGACTTCCTTTTCGACTTGCTCCTTCCTATATGAGCAATAAAGATTAACATATTTAGAGGATGATAGTAAGAAAGGTGGAAACATATATTTAATTGACATAAATAGTAAGAAAGGTGGAAATTTATTTCTCTCAATTATAGAGCTTAACAAATTCGCGAAGTGCCTTGGAATGTACACAGCTCATATATGTCATCTACGTTTACTAGTGATTTCTGACTATATTTTCCCGTGTCTTCTAACTAATTTCATTAGCTTCCCGTTTCCATATATGCTGTATATTTACTGCACTCTAAGTGTGGATTACTCAGCAATCACCATCCCCCGGTATGGTGCTACAAATATGCTCAACTAGTGCACATATTCTGTAATTGTTCCATGTCAGCACACATGATCCTTTGCAAGAAAAGAAATTAAGAAATACACGAGTTTGTATGTTTTAAAAAGTCGTACCTAGACACCAATAGACAGTTACACGAGTTCAGACTTCTATCATAAGCTGAAGTGCAGTTCTAAACGGGTTCACGTCTGGACATGTCATTTGGGAGTACGGGTCTAAACGGGTCGGTCCGATTACATAACTGGTATGTTTTCTACATTCCTCTTCCTGCTAGTGGTTTTTCTATGCAAAAAGTTATCAAGGTACTTGATGTTGGTATACATGGCTACAACACACAACCACAACTCACAAACCAAACAGAGGTGAAAACACCCTGATGTTAATAGTTGATCATATATTTTTCAAATACCACACTTCTTAAAATAGATTTCAACGCAGCTATGGTCTAACAGAAAACCCGTCAACAATATAACTCGTGCTAAACAGATGATAAAAAGCATGCAAATTGATAGAATTTCACAAGCACGGTATTCCAAGACAGCAAAAACTCCCAAAGTAAGACACTCTTATTAACAGAAAGTAATAAAAACCAAAAATAATAGGAAAAGAACAATAATTTGCAAGTAAGCGACGAAGAACATACATACCAATGTTTCAAAGTTGAAACTCTGGACGAGTGAGTGCCAAAACAGCAGAACCACGATCATTGGGCACCCAAACATACCTTAGAGAAGGTATATTAAACACAATACTCGCAATAGCTTGTGTCCTGAAGGGGGAATCCTTTAACTGTAGCTTTCTTAATCTTGGGCACCCTTTTGATAAATTCACAAATCCTGCATCAGATATTCTTATTCTAGTGAGTGACAGAAATCTCAAATTAGCCCCATACTTCCCGATATATTCAAAACCTACATCCGTCAATCCTCCATGCCAAAGACTGATATCTAGCCTTTCGAGTTTTCTGCAACCCATTAGCATAGCCCGAATCCCATCGTCTAGCGGTAGATCTGTTATCCTTTTTCGGGAAGCCAGGGTCAATTTACGGAGATTATTCAAACGAGTTCCCACAAACTTGATAGCTTTATTTGAAATATCATCGAGTTCAACCTTTAGACACTCCAAATTAGTACATCCTTTTGCCAGAGCAATCAGTCCCTTGTGGGTCACAACCCCATTATGGGTAAGTTTGCGCAATTTCTTGCAAAACTGACCAATAACCCGCAATCCCCTGTCTCCACATACATCTTGGGTAGATAGAACTTCCAAATTAGGACACCTCTTAAACAGTAAACACTGGCAATAATCCAATCCTAAAACTACAAGCTTCAATTTCCTTATATTAGTCAGAAAAGGAAGTACTATTGAATATTTAGTTAGTGGCAAATCCTTTAAACTTAATGAACGCGTATTTGGGGGAAACCGGAAACCAACAAGCTCATTCTCCTCATTACAAATATATCCACCAAAATGTTCCAACCTAACAGCATGTCTAAAGGCATCTCCTAGTTTACTTAGATAGCACTTTCCAATCTTCAACGATATTAAAGAGTTAGAACAGTTTTTCGCAAGAAGTGTAAGATTTTCTTCATCAGAAATATCCATATCCTTAACATGTAACCTTTCCAAAACCGTGCTATTCAATGCCAGTTGATGTAGCCAAGTCTCATCTTTCATTTGAACCCCATATAAATCATCCAAACATAGAGTTCTCAATTGGTTACAATACTTAGACACATGCCTTAATCCATCCGACGAAAACCCATGACAGTTACTAATCTTCAAACTCCTTAATTCCTTGCCACGTGTTCTCGCCAATGTCTCGAGATCTTCATCATGAACAACTTGATCACGGATATGAAATTCTTTCAAACACCTAAACTCGAGAGCTAATTGTTGGACCCATGGGGTGATACGAATACCATAATCACCTTTAAAATAATAACTAGTTGGGAATCCCTTAAGCATTAACGACTCGATGAACGGAAATCTTTTACTTAAAGAAGCAGGGTTTGGGTAGAAAGGAACATGGACAGTTAGACGCTTACGCGTAATGCCATCAGTCTCATAACACTTACGGGAAACTAAGGAAACAGAGTTTCGGTCATCAACATTGTGTATATAAGGTATAACTAAGTCTAACACTTCCTCCCCCACGTTGGTTTTTTCGCGCTTACGTTTGGTGGGTGCCATTAAGGTTTAAAAATTCAACAAACACTTAACATTAAACACTAAATACTTCCCTAAATGAATGAAATAAAGGCTAACTAAACAGCTTAACAATCAATAGCATAGCCTAATCATAAAAGCACAACAATTAATTCATTGTGACATTTTATCAAACACTTGGTGTACAAACACAAATGAACCTTTATTCCAATGCAATTTTCTGGATTATTGAAAAAGTGATGGCTGATTCTTGGGGGTTTTTATGTGACAGATAATTGTGTGTGTGTGTTTTTGATGGTGTAATTAGTGTGTGTGAAATGAAATGATTAGGCTATGCTATTGGACTACAGTTCTTGTAAAATATCATCCTAAAGTGAAAATAGTAAGACACCATAAAAAACTGCCACGTATACAAGTTTCTTAAGGGTAAAATAGGCATATCCTTAAATTGCAATTGTTGAGTTTGAGTTTGAATGCATTTTTTAACAAGGCGTTTGGTATGGGTCATTAGATTGTGAAATCGAGGGATTAAAGAAAAGAACTATTGTTTGATGTAATATTGTGACTTTTGACTTTGGGTTAAATCCGAATATACAAGCATCCAGAAATCCCAGGCATATGCATTGCTTTTCTGACAAGAGTATTTTTTTCTTATTTTTTATATGATATATTTTAATATTAATTAATATTTTAATCTATAACATATATAAAATTATTATTTTCTCTCTTCTACATTAAACCTAAATTCAAATCCTAAACCAAATTTAAATTCAAATCCAAATCTAAATTCAAAACCTATACACAAACCAAACGGGCCCTAAAAGTTTTTATTTTTTCTTTATTTAATCATGATGCATATCAATTAACTGATTCTGAAACTTATTTTTGCATCCATCTTTGAGAAATAATTTATATTAGTGTTTGCATCAATTTAAATCCATGTTTGCATCATAAGGCTATCCCAAGTTGACGAAATCGTCTATCGATCGAGGCTCCAAGCGATCGATTTCATGTCGATCGTGCTGCTGTGGAGCCAGTCGATCGCCCAAAGTTCTTCTCCAGTTGGTCGCGAGGCCGATCGACTATAAAACCTTTTGTTTCAAAAATATTACCGTTTTTAACAACGGTTAAAAAAAATAAAAAATAAAAATAACATTTATAAATACATAATACAAACACACTTCAATCCACAAATCTATTTCACACAATTCAAACTCAAAATACTTCACAACACAAGATTTAATATGGCTTGCCGTCTCCCACATTCCGTTGAAGATATGCAAGTGTACGTTCAAAATCAATGCAATAACGACGATGAGGCTCGAAAAAACGCTATTATAAGCGTCATTGAATTGTTTGACCAGGCGAAGACGGAGAAGGAACAAATGAGACAAAACTACAAGAGTTGCAACGACATTACGCCTGAACGAAAAGCTGTGATCGACAAATTTTTGTGTGATCAAGCCCGCAAAGATCGCGAGGTTGCTGACAAGTTGTGGCGGTGTGTTCAGAAGATAACGAACAACGTCAGCACCAAAATCAATTGGAGCTATCGGGAGAACAAAAACGATGGTGTAGGTGCATCAACTTCGACTACCAACTTCGAGCTACCTGGAGAACCTTTGCTAGACGAGGAAGATTTGGCTCGCTTCGAGGGATTTGCCGGTTCTCGTACTCCCTCGTATGACTCTGCATGCGGGGAGCATTCAGATTAGATTTATGATTTATGTATTTCGTATCGTTTTTATATTTAATATATTATTGTTTATGTATTTCGTATCGTTTTTATTTATGTAACGTTTTAATTATTAATGAAATTTTATTTTGTGTTAAAATATATATATATATATATATATATATATATATATATATATATATATATATATATATATATATATATATATATTTTAAATGAACTTGGTCGCCCTTACTGGGGCACCTAATCGTCTGAAGGTCGCTGGAGAGAGAAAGCTGGCGTGGCAGGGAAAATGAGGGGAATGAATCCCCCTACTTGGGGCAGCCTAATGTTTCGATGCATCAAGCTGATCATGGTCGTCCTAAGATGATAACATCATAGTCATAATCGTAAGATGACAACATCATCGTAATCAACATGAAATTCACAAATGAAACTAGATGGAAAAGCCAATTTGCATCATCATCAAGATACACAAACTGCATCATCTTCGTCTTCATACTGCATCGTCTTGAACTCGATATGCATCATCATCCTGCATCTTAAAATCCAGATTTAAAAGTGACAAACGAAAGTCGAAAACGAAAAATCTTTGTCTTGTTTAACATTGATGTCGATTAGAATAATGATTGCAAACTGAAAAACAAATCAAAATGGATATAAAGGATTTGTTATCAACTAAAACTGGTGAGCAAGAAAAATAATAAAATCAAACGTTAAAATTGAGATATCAAATTTTGTTATTAAACAAAGTGATTGAAATGATATTAAGGATTAAAAGACCTTTATGCCCCGT
Source organism: Chrysanthemum makinoi (assembly GCA_910596185.1). Lineage (NCBI taxonomy): Eukaryota > Viridiplantae > Streptophyta > Magnoliopsida > Asterales > Asteraceae > Chrysanthemum > Chrysanthemum makinoi. Next base: position 327,409,610 of record OU343220.1, on the reverse strand, counting down.
ATTCCTATTTGTGTCCTTTATGCAACCATTTGAAAGTCATGTAATTTACAAATATGCCATTGTTATCACTGCTACTTATAATGCACAAACGACTATCTCTCCTACTTAATTTTCAGACTTTCAGACTTGCAATTAATAAAGCATGATGTACAACACATTAAAGCACAAAATTTCAGACTTACAACCACATATACATTATATACAACACATTGATACACATATTAAATAAAGAAACCACATTAATACTCGAAAAAAAATAACAAAGATCTCAAAATGTTATTTAATTTTAGAAGTAAAAGATCTTTAAAAGATCTTAACCAACACTCATCATCGATCTATAAGAAAAACAAACAACACAAATGACCTACACGAAACCTCTATGTGAGATCTTGAAGTTGCGGCAACGAGAAGGTAAAAGGTTCGTGTTTGGTTTTCAGCTTTCAAGCAGAAAGTAGCCAAGGTTAAGAGTGTTATATTTCGATTGTGTTGTAAGAAGCAATGAGAAAGAATGAAGTTTGTTCGGATCAAGTGGCTGCAATAAAAGGTTGTAGGTGGTGTATGTGTTTGTGAGTTTAGGTTAAGAAGAAATGAAAATGAAATGATAAGAAATGAGATATCTGGCTGCGTGGGGTTTGAAAGAGTGAGATTAGGGTTTTTTAATTGTGAGAAATACGGAGTATTAGGATAGGGAGTCTTATATTGTACTAGGTTAACTAATTGGGCTGACGCTTATATCTATTCTTGGGCTGGGTTATGTTTGAAATATTATAGACGAAAATATTATGGTAATGCTAATTTTGATATTAAGTTGGTTAATATTAATAGTTGGTTTTCTCTATGTTGGTTTAAAATTTTTATTTCGAGCCTAGCATACGGATTTAAAGTGTTAACCGAATTTTGTTATAATCACCGATACGTATGATCCAAAAAAAATGCTCGCCGAAACTTTTAGTTACAGGGTACCCGCCGCTGCAACGCGCGGGTACCCTTCTAGTTTTGAACAGTTGATCTTGACATCCTACGGCTTACAAGTTATCCTACATTTTTTAGTTTAAAATGATGTTTTATTTGAACTCATCCCATGCTATTGATGGTGGGATTTTAGAGGTGTTTAGGACACGGATGGTTTTTTGTTTCTTTTTTTAACAAAGGTGGAGGTGGCTAAATAGGGCGGGCAGGCTTGGGCCACGGGTCTAAACAGGTACCGGCTTAAATGAGCACGGTCTTAAACGTTTATAAGTAAAACGAACTCATCTTATACAAATTTCTTTAAGAAAGACTCAAAACTATACGAGGGGCACACCCTAAACCCTAAACCCTAAACCCAATAGTACTGCCCAAATAATAATCATCTCCCATGTATATATAACATTTTTTTCTCTGTTCATCCTGCAGTTAGGCCAAAATCCCTACCCTTAACCTTTGACTTTTTCTTTCCATGGCTAATCTTTATAGTGAAAGTTTGGAACACTGATGGTCCTTGTCCCTAACGTCTATTAATGCTTTCCATTAAAACATCATATGCAAGTCACATGAGGTTAAAATAGAAAGGAAAATGATTGAGAGGCTTAAATGTGTAACTAATTTTATGCCTAAATTGATGTGAAAGTTGTTATTGGTTTGTTAAAAAGTGAGTCATTCTGTTGTCACCAATAAGGCGCTAATACACAGGATTAGGCATACATCTAGCCATACCAATTAGTCATGTCAATAAATGCTCAAATAGAAAAACCAGGTCTATGTTCTCAAGTTTAGATAAACATTACCGGTTATGTTCTCTAACAAGCAAAAGAAAAACTCGGGCCTTATGTTGGTATCCCCTGTTTTGTTTGCGAAAGAACATCTTCATAGCAAAGCTCAATAATAAGATGTATAGATATAGATATTTCAGTCTCATAGCAAAGCTCTACTTAATCGAACTAAATGAATTGCAATGTTATGAGTAGCTTCGTACTTACATCACTTGATATTAAACTCTTGAGGCTTAGTTTTCGATGAAATAAATTGTGAGTTTTTTTTTTTTTGCAATATTGTAGAAAGTCTTACATTCATTTATTAAAGATTTTAGATGTTTAAACTTTCAAATTAAAATTAAATTACATGTGATCTATCATGTTAATAATAATAATAATAATATTATGAAAAGGGTTAAAAAAAAATTTGGCGAAAGCATATCGTGTCTATTTACTGAAGATTATTAAATGCTTGTTGCGATTGCATAATTTTTTCGTTTAAGGATTAACGGTTTTTGTGATATTAATTTTTAAATTAAATAGGGGTGGAAGTGGGTTTATTATTATAGTGTGATGGTTTTTGGGATTTTAATTTTAGTCGCCACACTTTTAAAATAACCTCTCCTTTTTTAATGTTATTTTTTGTTACAAATTTTGAAACATTGATTTTTATAGGCATTTTGCTAGGAATTTTGTTGATTTTTTTTAGGAATTTTGAAACGGCTGATTTGGAATTTGGTTTTTCTTGTTTATAGACGACATTGGTTATCAAACAAAAGCATACACGTATATAGTAGCTTGATCACATTTAAAATATTCAAACTAGCCATTGTTAGAGTAACAACATATCTTACAACGACGTAAATATATTGCTAGTGTTTATGGTCTTTTTCAACTAGAATCTGTCTAAATAATGTTATAAAATAAGAGAAGAAATGAAGGTGAAATTGCATAGTGTCTGTTGCATTTGGATGGTGTGTTAAGAATTTATAATATAATCAGCCGGATTTCAATCCAAAAACATTATTAACATTGCATGCTTCCTAGCTAGTGCCTGCATTAATAATTTACAAATGGGTTTATATCATCACCTTCTTATATTATTTAGTAATGACATTAATGTTCAAACAAGGACAAGGGGTACGTATGTCATATTAGCCTCCCCGACAAACAAACTGAGACGACGACCAGGTCTCAAAATAATATATACATGATGTTAACATTGTGAGTTGTGACTTTGTATAAACATAATTTTAATTAATTAATTACAACTTGGTGGCAAGAACAAATCAGCATTCATTTGTAAAACCCTTATTATAAAAACTTGTAAGAACAAGTATACGTTCAGATGGTTTACTTCATTTTATAAAAGTCAAATGGTACAAAAAGTTATCACACACGTTAGGTCAATTAGAATTTTAAGGACTCAACTTCATTTTTCTCAATTTAAGATATCAAAGTTATTTTTATGCATTGTAAGGTTTTTTCGAGTTTTTGAAAGGTGTTATCGACCATTTTTTTTAAGCTGAATTGGTTAATTAATGTAATATATCGTTATAATCGAGTATTTAAAAGTCATTTTGGCTAACATTATGACCGGTAATTGCTTTCGAAAAGTAAAAAAAAAAAACTTGTATTGTACAAAAAGTAACTTCGATATCTTAAATTGAGAGAAAAAAACTGAGTATCTAAAATTAAAATTGACCTAAAATGTTACATCTTTTTGTATGATTTGCGCTTTTATAAAACCCTTATGAATGTGAATGTCAGTTGTCATAGTATAGCAAGGTAACAATGTATGAAATTAATATTGCCGAAGAGATAGATTATCCAAAGAGGCTCCAATACATGTAGTATTTTTCTTGTAGTGTATATACTTTCAAATAAGATAAAGTTGACACTAGCAATAATAATTTGGTATTTGACATACTTTCAGTTTATTAAAAGTTGGAATGTCAACCGTATGTAGCAATAATAATTCAAGTAATATACTTATATTAAGTTTGTAGCAGTAAAAAGTCTAACAATTTAACAAAACACAATGAGCTTAATTTGTTTAATTTAAATAATTCTGACGATCAATTCAAAGGAATATGCTTGACCAATTATATCATATATATAAAAGTTAATATAATATCAAAGAGCCCATGTATATATATATAAAGAAGCATTCATGAAGCCAAGAACCCACAAACAAATTTCATTATGGAGTCCAAGTCCTTCAAAGGTTATGGCAAGTTTGATCACCATGACGAAGATCAAGCCTTTCGTCGCAAGTCACGTAAACGAATCGTCATCATCCTCGTCTCAACCTTCCTCCTTATTGCAGTTATCATTGCAGCAGTTGCTGGAACCGTTATTCACAAAAAGAACAACAATGACAACGAAGACACTAACGGCGAACAAACCCTTTCGTCAGCCCAATCCATCAAAGCAGTTTGTAGCCAGACTCAGTATCCCGACTCGTGCTACTCTAGCATCAGTTCTAGAGATAAGTCCAACACAACCGACCCCGAAGAGATATTTAAGCTCTCGTTACTAGTTGCTTTTGATTCTTTGACCACCTTGTCTTCGTATACCGACATGTTGATCAGTGCAACTAACAAAGCAAACGATATCTCAGCGTTGAAAGTGTGTGTGACGGTCTTAGATGACGCGGCTGATAACCTAAATGATTCCATTTCTTTAGTGGACGTGCCGCATGGTGTAAATATGCTATCACTTGAGAAAATAGACGACTTGAGGACATGGCTTAGCGCGTCTTTGACTAATCAAGAAACTTGTTTGGATACCTTAGAAGAAATGGAATCAAGTTTTCTTGAACAAATGAAGTCTCAAATGCAAAACTCGACAGAATATACGAGTAACAGTTTGGCTATTGTTACGAAAATGTTGGGGATACTCAAGACTCTAGATATCCCTTTACATAGGAAGCTGTTGGGGGAAATGAAATCCGAGTTTCCAACATGGGTTGGGGCGGGTACACGGAGGTTGCTTCAAGATAGGCCTGCGCCAAATGTGACTGTGGCTAAAGACGGAAGTGGAGATTTTATGACTATAAATGACGCGATGGCAATGGTCCCGAGGAAGAGTGAAGAGAGGTTTGTTATATACATCAAGGAAGGAGAGTATTTTGAAAATGTGGTTTTGGACAAGTCGTTTTGGAACGTCATGGTTTATGGTGATGGCATGAATAAAACAGTCGTTTCGGCTAGCTTAAATAAGGTCGACGGCATGGCTACTTTCAACACTTCCACCTTTGGTATATGATCTTTTCTTCCTTCAAAACAGTTTTTTTTTTTTTTTTAAAAAAGTCTTGTTAAGCAATTTACGTCTCACTTTAGTATATGTTCCTAACAATTAAACTGTTATATGATAGGTGTGTCAGGGAAAGGGTTCATAGCAATGGATATGGGGTTCAAGAACACAGCGGGTGGAATCAAAGAACAGGCTGTAGCGTTGAGGTCAAGTTCAGATTTTTCCGTGTTCTACAGATGTTCATTTGATGGGTTCCAAGACACTCTTTATCCTCATAGCAAACGTCAATTTTACCGGGATTGTAACATTACCGGGACAGTGGATTTCATCTTTGGTAACTCAGCAGTGGTGTTGCAGAAGTGCAATATAATGCCACGTCAACCATTACCCAACCAATTCGTAACAATCACAGCACAAGGAAAGAAAGATATAAATGAGAACACGGGTATATCTATACAGAAATGTGACATAAGTACCCCTTTGGATAATCTCACAGCTCCAACGTACCTTGGGAGGCCTTGGAAGAATTACTCGACAACTGTAATCATGCAGTCGAGTATTGGAGGGTTTCTGCATCCGTTGGGATGGGCTGAGTGGGATCGAGGTGTGGAACCACCTTCGTCTATCTTCTATGCCGAGTACCAGAACACAGGCCCAGGATCGGTGGTTGATCAAAGGGTCAACTGGCCAGGTTACAAGCCAAGGTTAACAAGTGCTGAAGCAGCTAAATTCAATGTGAGGTCTTTTATTGGCGGCTCAACGTGGTTACCTCAAACAGATGTTAAATTTGATTCAACTTGATTCATGTTCATACCAAAAATTCTAATTGTTTACAAGATCGATAATTTCTTTCAATGCTGTAATTTTTTTCTTTATAATCATTAGTACATATGATTATAAACTCTTGCTTTATATACTTTTCTAAAAAAGGAAACATGTTACCAAGTGATAATGGTTGGAGGGTAAATTGTGAAAGGGCACATATAACGGAATCAAACTCATGACCAAGCCTAACCACACACATTTGGTTGTATTACAAGTCACTACCCTTATTGTCTTTTTAACTATAGCAAGCCAATGTAGGAGAATCGGTTTGCACATGTTTCTAATGCTGCCTGTTCTAACTAGGACTTGTTTGTAAGAACATATATACCACCATTGTTGGTGTGTCATTGAGGTTATCGAAGGCTTTCCAGATGCGGAAACTAGTAGCAAGACGGTTGATCAACATCAACAACCACACCGCTTCCATTGTGAAACTGAATCAATATTATCACACAAGAACCACCATTTCATCACCGTCTTCTTCATATCATCATTACTATAACAATTTATCACAATTTCCTCGGTTACACTCATTACTGCCCATTCGTTTTCACTCAGTCATGGCTTCAAAAAGACCAGCATCACCTGTTACTATTGAATCCCTCAATCCAAAGGTTATTTTTCATCTCAATCCAATAACGTCTTTGCAATTTTTAGGATTTCCGTCTTTATGTGTCATGGCCAATTTCTAACAATTTTAAAGAAGATGCATTAAGATTTACGTCTAGCATTCCTTATTCATCACATATATAGGAAACTAGCAGCGAATACAATATAATGTACACGTTCTAGAACAGCATTGTTACAACACGGAACCATCATCTTCGGATAGGATCTTTCTTATAAATTTATACCTTATACATAGATATGGTTGCACTTTCGAGCTAATAATTTTACCTCTTATATGACAGGTATTAAAATGTGAATATGCTGTCCGTGGTGAAATTGTCTCAGTAGCTCAGGTAGATAATACCACATACTGTGTTGGCTAAACAGCCGAATTACCTTAGCATGTCAGCATGTAACGGTGCCTATATAGCTTGCCTTGACTGCTATGTAGTGCTCCATAGAGTGTTGTTTTCTGATGCTTCATTCTTGTTACTTTTCTGTCACAGAAATTACAGCAAGACTTGCAAGAAAATCCAGATTCCCTTCCTTTTGAGGAGGTATCTGTTACTCAACCGATGATGCTTTTGTAGTTACGTTGAAAAACTAACAGAATATTCACTGCTGATGGATTTCCTCTCAATAATGCAGATACTATACTGTAATATTGGAAATCCACAATCTCTTGGTCAAAAGCCGATAACTTTCTTCCGAGAGGTTGGCATGCCGCTCCTTCACAGTGAATTATTTTCATGCGGCACTACTGATCATATGTGTGTGCTATGACAGGTGCTTGCATTATGTGACCATCCTTGCTTATTGGACAAGAAGGAAACATGTAGTTTGTTTAGGTATGGATTTATCATAACCAGATGAATTTACCATTGCTTCCGCCTAGATCAACACCTTACTATAATATGCTACTGATTTGTAACAGTTCCGATTCAATAAAGCGAGCATTGACGATATTGGACCAAATGCCTGGAAGAGCTACTGGTGCCTATAGTCACAGTCAGGTAACTCATCCGTAGGTCATGTAACTTAAATGTTTTCCTTATACACACGGGATATGTAAAGTCAAGGCGTCAATATTTTACCTTTTTCTGATAACATATCAGGGTATTAAGGGATTACGTGATACTATTGCTGCTGGCATTGAAGCACGCGATGGTTTTCCTGCTGATCCAAACGATCTTTTCTTGACAGATGGTGCAAGTCCAGGGGTAAATTCTCTTGCTCTTTTTGTTTTCGCAGAAACATTTATAAAGATATACGCGCATGTCTAATTGATCTACTTTATGATTACCTTGATAGGTCCATATGATGATGCAGTTATTAATAAGATCGGAGAATGATGGAATTTTATGTCCCATCCCTCAGTACCCTCTTTACTCTGCTTCCATCGCCCTTCACGGTGGCACTCTTGTAAGTGTTATTGTCTTTTAGCTGAAACTGAATTCTACAAATAATAACACTTCTGATCTTTTTCAGGTCCGTTATTATCTTGATGAAGCAACAGGGTGGGGACTTGAGATATCTGAACTCAATAAGCAGTTGGAAACTGCACGACAGAAGGGTATTACAGTTAGGGCATTGGTTGTTATCAATCCAGGAAACCCAACAGGGCAGGTAAAATTTATATGCAACACATGTGTACATTGCTGGTTTTAACAATTACCATCAACTCTTGTTGATACTATATAGGTTCTTGCTGAGGAAAACCAACGACAAATTGTGGACTTCTGCAAGAAAGAAGGTTTGGTTCTTTTAGCTGATGAGGTAAAGAATCTCTTCAAGTTAACAAATAAGAGTTTCGTTGATACCGAGTGACATTACATAAATGCAGTAAACACTCTTTTGCAGGTATACCAAGAGAATGTTTATGCACCTGACAAGAAATTTAACTCATTCAAGAAGATATGCCGTTCAATGGGATATGGTGACAAGGATATCCCTTTGGTTTCTTTTCAATCCGTCTCTAAAGGTATATCGGTTTGCTAAATGTCTAAATGAAATAACACAAAGGTAAATAGTTCAACTAAAGGTAAAAAAAAACTTTGTAACTTTTTGCTGTTTCATAGGATATCACGGTGAGTGTGGGAAAAGAGGCGGTTACATGGAGGTAACTGGTTTTAGTCCCGAGGTTAGGGATCAATTTTATAAGATGGCATCGGTGAATCTTTGTTCAAATATTTCGGGTCAAATTCTTGCAAGCCTTGTCATGAGCCCTCCAAAGGTTTACTTAGCTCCTTCACTGTGTATATAACACCAAAAAAAATACATATCCACACACGCAGACACATTAGTACGCCATGAATGTCTGACATGTGTTGATACTTAATATATAGTGGATATTCATGGCATGGTGACTCATGCATACATACAGGTAGGAGATGAATCCTATGATTCTTATTTTTCTGAGCGAGATGGAATCCTGAAATCATTGGCAAGACGTGCTAAGGTCAGTTCAATTTAAGAAATTAGGATTCGGAAATAGTTGAGGCTTGTTGCAGATTGAATTATTTGAATCTGCTATATGGGTTGATCTAATTATATATCTGATATATTAGTTTTAACTCTTTATATGCAACGATAGACGTTGGAAGATGCTTTCAACAGCTTAGAGGGTGTTACTTGCAACAAAGCAGAGGGCGCTATGTACCTCTTTCCGCGCATTCAACTGCCAAAGAAAGCAATAAAAGCAGCAGAGGAGGCTAAAAAAGCAGCAGACGCATACTATGCTATCCGCCTCCTTAAAGATACTGGTGTTGTTGTGGTTCCTGGAAGCGGTTTTGGTCAGGTAAGAATTACTAAACTTGTGATCTCAATTTGGTTTTAATAGACTTCAGGCAGTTGTTTCTGAATGGTTCATTATAATTTATATGACAGGTCGCAGGAACGTGGCATTTTAGGTGTACAGTTTTGCCCCAAGAGGAAAAAATTCCAGCCATAATTTCACGGTTGACAGATTTCCACAAGAAGTTCATGGACGAATATCGTGATTAGATGGTGTCTTCACCAATTTCCACAGCAAGTTCATGGACGAAAATCATGTTCAGATGGTGTTTTTGCCACATTTTGGGATAAAATTGACTACTTCATAACAAACTTTAAATAAGCTTTAGTCGTGTTAGCGTACAAGTAAACCTTGTTACTTGATGAGAGGAAGTGTGTCACCTCGGCTATCTATAAATATAAACGAATCGAAATTTTTTTAGCCTTTCTTTCATCCTTGAATAGATTCTAATATTTCCATATATATGCAGACTAAATCTATATGACATGTAATGAGTCAAAGACTTCGTTAGTATGATCCACATTTCTCAGAGGATTAAAAGACACCGAGAAATCCAGCTTTTACTATTTTACATGAGCATTTCTAGTTCACAAAACCCGTTTAGAGCTCGATAATGTAGATGTGGTATCCTTTTCTTGCCGAAATATCCAATGATAAGAAGACTGAAGCTGTTAAGAGACTCCTAGACACATTATAATCCTTTTCGAAACCAATGAACTGCTGATACTTCACTTCCGCCTTCCATTGATATAAGAAAACTAGGGAGGCATTAAAAGGGCTAACACAGTTATGCATGCGTCATATCAAAATTTTATACTTGGTAAAAGAAAGTCTAATAATAACATAACCATCACACTTTGCAATGAAGAAACTGCCTGGTTCGTTGAAACATTCTTTAGAGTTTTAAAACAAGTTCTACAACTCCACGATTTCATCAAAAACATAAAAATTACCATGTGTTCAAATACCATACTTAATGAAAATAAGGATAAATCTCAGCAATTTAGTACAGAATACATGTTGAAGGAAACCAAATGAAGTGTCTACAACTTGTCACTAAGACTCAAAGTTTATAGGCGACCAATAACAGCTTCAACCTCAGCTGGGGTGTACAAGTGATAAGTAGGAGCAACCTTAGCGATATCCACGTTATTGGGAGTCACCTGAAGTAAAGGTACGTGTTCGGTAAGAATTAGTTGCAAACAAAGCACCATGAGGAGACAATATATCCGATGGTTTTAAGCAAGTTAGAATTAGATTAGCATGGTAGAAAAAAGAAATATACGATGCTCTTAACAAGACTGGAACGAGATTAGCACCAGGCTAGATAAACAATGCATCACAAATAACAACCATTTGTATCAAGTGGCTGCGCCAAAAATACACAGCTTTTGCAAAACAGAGATCACAAAGTACTGACCTTTTCTTCCATGACTTGCTTCAAAATGGAAAGAGCAATTGTTTCAGCTTCTTTTAGTGTCAAGTCCTGCAAATATCCATATGAAAGCAATCACAGTCAGCAATCAAGCATCTAGGTCAAAGACACAAGAATAATAAAAGAAAATGAACACTCTCGTCACCTTGTTATATTGCTCCTGGAGAGAGCTGTCAGCACCTTCAGAGCCGGAGCCTATAGCTTTTCCATTGCATTGCCAAAATGTGCCTGATGGATCCGTATAGTATCTACAGATAACAGTCTACTTAGTACTTACCCTGACAAACCTAATATGCTTATTCACATGAGCAGAATAAAAGAATTCCTGATACTACCATAAATATGCACTTCTTAGTGAAAGCAAAGCTATATACATTGAGACCTTTCACTAGTTATAACACCTTATGACCACCAATGATTCAAAGTTTCAAACTAGCTACAAAGAAGCCTATAGCAGTTATGATTTAGGTTTTTCATCAATAGTTCAACACCTAAAATGAAACACCGATTCATGAAAGTTGTGACTATTGTAGAAGCCAACAATCTTTGTTGCAAATATCCAATATTAGTTAACAAGCTACCTCATGTGTGTGTGTGCGCATGTGTGTACACAGATTTTTTCATACGCTTAGGAACTCATGTACCTTGTACGCAAATAAGACAAAAGAGCATACAAAGTACAGAACTAAGAACACTTCTCTAGTTTTATTGTTAATTAAATATTTGGTTTACTTTATATGCAGCGGTGCAGAGCCAAATCATATAAATTATACAAAATGATATAACCCAAAAAGAACAGTTGGTACTTACAGACTGGGACCATTTTCATCATGGCCTGCAATAAGAAGAGATACCCCAAAAGGCCGAGACTGCAAAAAGATAGAAATATAAAGATATTAGTTGATGACAATCACATAGAGAAGGTGAATCGCATTTGAACTACATCATCACAGGATTCACAGCTACACATATCACAAATGTTGGCAATACCACAACAATCAACACAATTACCCCTACTAGAACCAAAAATGTCTTCCACATCCACTAAGTTGCCTAACAAACAGCCTAGCTCTTGTTGGACTATAGCATCTTAAATAGATTGCATAATGCAGGGAAACCATTATTGAAGATAACCAAAACAGAATCATTATAATCAGACTCGTGTACAAATGATACTAGCTGAAACATAGATGATAATAATTGAGAGCAAATTGTTGGAAAGCGCGTTTAATACTAATAAGTTGAAGTACTAACCATAGATTCTTCCTCTCCTTCACCAAATCGCAGTGCCAGATCGCACAGGGCTTGGGTGGTGGACTCAACAGTCATCGGCTCACCATAGGAAAACCTATGATTCTGAAGTAAGAAAAAGATCAATCAATACTAATGTAGAACTCATGGTTAGTAACAATAAAGTGAGGGATGCTCATGTCACCTGAGTCTCAACTCGTGCATGCTCAACGAGTGTACGGGCATCTGCAATTAATCCACTCATGGCACAGCCAATGTGCTCATCGATCTCCATAATCTTCTCCACACTACTAGGCTCCTGCAACAACAGACCATAAGCGTGACTTTAATATCAATGAAGTAAAGAATGTGTCAAGCAAAAAAAGGCAGTACAACCAGACCAGGCATCAATATTTCCCACATTTCATGAGTGTCATAAATACTATATATCTATTGATTCTATACTACATCATAACTTTAAGATCCAAGTTTATGCAGCCACCAAGTGTTGCTCGACTTTTAAAATTCGTGACTTATTTAAAAACTTGCAAACAGATTGAGCACGAACTCAACAAATCAGTACACGTAATTTAATACACATATCTGAAAGAAAAATCGCAACATTGGCCATAAACCTACATTTATCATGTTCAGTTTCCATGTAATGGTGCTGTAGAAACACTCAACAACTCTGGAAGTATATCCTGTTTAAAGTTTAGAATGAAGTTGCTGTAAACCTAAAAAAGAACACTAACGTCTTAATGTAGATACTGATACGCTTCCTATCAAGTGTTTCAGGTAACTTCCAACAAAGATTTCTACCCACGTGCCATTCACAATATTTAGTTTAAAATCCCGAGCCCTTATACACTAGCATGACCGATTGTATCCTAATTTTTGTAACCTAGAAAAGGCACAAACGGCTCTAACCCCAAGTTTACTAATATGAACCGCAACACAAGGACAAGTATTGTATTGTATTAGTAAGTGATAAGACAAGTATACCAAGAGTGGGGAGGTGATACGCTTTTCAACAGCGAGAACAACGCCTTCCTTGGTCTTCAACCCGATGGCTGTCGAACCCAACTGTCATATCAATCAAACACAAACTCATTTCCTCGATATATATATTCACACTATATAAAATTAAAAGCACAAAAAAAGGTTAAAAATAAAAAGATGATACCTTAATGGCCTCAATAGCATACTCAACCTGAAACAAACGACCTTCTGGCGAGAAGGTGTTGACACCCCTATCATACTCAGTCCTATAAATCATCAACATCAAAACAGTATATTAACAAGGGCTCATTGTGTTTTCCCCAAATTATTGAAAAATATGTTAATGTAATTTTAGTTACCTTGTTAGAAACATCTTGTTGGATTAATAGATAGATCTCTTTCTCTGCAAATTAATTTTAAACAACGTAATTAAACAAAAACGTAATGAATAAACTATCATAGAAAATCGGAACACAAAATTACCTGTTTGTTTGCTGATTCCGATTGATGAAAAGTGTTTTTATTTGTTCGACTAGAAGAAAAAAGAAAAGCCTTCTTGGGAAGCAAGATAGCTATTTGTTAACCGGATCGGATTTTTTACCCGACCCATATTTCCTACCTGGGCTTAGTTTTACGGAGTAGCTTTTAGAAGCCCAACTATTCATACTAAAATAAAACTACTTTTGTTCAAATCCAAATAAAACTAAACTGTATTTGTTCAAATCCAACTGCACTACTTTTGGTTTAAATATAGTTTTGATAAAATGTAAACCAGCCTTTTTGCTTTTGCTTTTGCTTTTGTTCTTGTATGCTTTGCTCGTGTCTCCCTGCCTTTTTTGCGCTTTATCTTTCTTTTCTATGGTTTTTTGCGGCGTTTGCTTTTTATCTTTATGTCCTTTTACTTTTGTTTGTATGCTTGTTTTATCATTTTGTTTTATGTATGTTTATCCTTTTTATTGCACACTTTCGAACATGCACTTATTTATGAGCACTCTCACCGCACACATTTTGCCGGAGGTCTTTCTGGAAGCAGTTTCCTTACCCCCGGGTCTATCCTTGAATGGCTGTAGGATGTTTACAATTCTACCTCCCTTATACGCCGCCACGATGAAATTGGGTATGTTGTTCGTGTTGTATTACACAGCCCTTCTTTTTACAAGATTAACTTGTCCACTGTTTGCACCAAAACTATCATTTTTTTTTATAATTTTATTTAGAACGGCATCATACTTGAAACCGGACCACCAAGTTAAACCATCCAAACTGGCAAGCGCTGGAACCCGAACCACTAGGAGAGACCCGCGAAAGAAAACCTATAACTCACGGCTACTAGGACTAATGATATAACTTTTTAAACCAACTCAGCATATAACTTGTGTACTTTGTTACTCCGTAGTTATTCATAGTAAAGGTAAAAAGGTGCAATGGTGTAACTAATTTTAATCCTTAATCCAGCTGTGAATCTTTAAAACGGGCTTTTGACATATTATCAAGAATCTCCCAAAAGAAGACATAGTAGTATATATATACATGGTCAGGCTTTAAACAGAGAGAAGCCATGTGCTACACTGCCACTAGGAAAATACTACTGTAGTAGCTTGCTTGTATTTACTGTAGTAATCAGTTGTGGCATCACCTGCTCAGACTGTGCTCCACTGGTTCGAAGCCTGTTCTCTTAACAATACCCCATGGGTTTCACCATTAATTCTTTCATCACAAAAAACACCCAACAAATATAAAACAGCTAATGACTCTCTAATATCTATGACACTGAGACACTCTATGTAGAGTGCTTAAATGTAACAAACAAGGGTAAAAAGGGGACAAATATCCCACTTGGTAACTTATGTCTAGATCAAATTGTGTTGTGTACAAATCATACATTATTATCTTGTGTACTTACTTCTCAAGGGTAAAAAAGGGGACAAATATCCCACTTGGTAACTTGTTTTATTAACTTCCTATGTAGTACAGTACCATTTGTTACAGGATAAGAAAGATGAGCCAGCAGTACAACATTTTATATTCATGTACAAATATGACACATATATATATATACAAGAAGAGGAGTATCACTCACTCTTGTGTATATTTCTCTGCCATGATTTGATTACACATGCCATTCCCTTGCCATTTGTTATGTTTTGTATTCTCATTCTTGTACAACATAGCTAGTAGTAACATTTACTTCAAAATTCCAATAGCAATGTTACGTTACTGTTGGTTTATGTCCATCTAAAATGTATAAATAAATAAATGCTAAGTTTAAACCATAGTAGATAAATCAAGACTAAAGAGTGCTATTACATGGGAAGCAACCACAAGAGCCAACACGGCCCGAAAAATGCATGCTTTCACGGAGATCCTTTGTCTTCTTTGATGGCAATGTCGCCTTTCGAAGTTGCATGGTGTGCTGATATTGGGCAGCCGCTCTCAATTCTTCGGCTTTTCTATGAACTTTTGCCATACTCTTCATCATCTTCTCCTCAAATTTAAATCTCATTTTCTGAATCTTCACCTATAAAAAAAATGAGTTAAATTTAATACTTAAGTAGCACTACTAGTTTAATAGCTTGGGGATTGATATCTAAGTTTGGAACTCGGTTCCCTATATGAAATATAAACTAGTATCTTCACTTCACATGGGTTTGGAAAGTTATACTAGTCTTGTAACATAGTCCTGCATAAAGTATTTAAAAAGGAAATCTTGGATACTTTTACTAGGAAAATTCCATATATTTGCATTGGAACAAGGAAGATCACTCTAAAAGAGGTTGAAGAACAAAATAAAGTATATAGATTTCAAGAGTGGCTCAATGTAAGACATGCATTCCAGACAAATTAAGCCCTCCAATAGTAGTCAACATATATCACCTCAACTCACTTCACAATCACATTACTCTCCCATGATTTGCACCCTTGATCCAGACAAACTTCCCACCCAACACACACACACAAACAGTAATTATAGCTAAAAATGATTTTTTACCTCAAGCTTTCTTGATTGAGCTTCTGCTTTAGCTTCTTGAAGGTTCACCCAAGCTTCAATTTTGGCTTCTTCTCTTTGGTACCTACATATTTCCAAGCAATAATACATTAGAGACTGGAATTGGGCCAAAATCAGTTACAAGTCATGATAAAACTAGCTTTACGCAAAACGCTTATTGAAAAACGCATAATCATTTAAAATGCAATCCAAAATACCGCCTAAAACTCGAATAAGCACATTGACATTATGGTAAACATTTGCGGGCTTTTCGGTGAACAGGACTCGTTGCGGGCGGTTGCGGCATCTTCTGAACGGCGGCGGGCGCTGCGCGGACCGTATTGGAGCCGGTACTTGCAGGTGTTGTCGTGGCGGGACAAGCTTGTAATGGTGAGATGTGGTGTCGTATTTGAATATCTAAACTTCATGAATCTTCATGGAAGTGAATAAAAACCTTGATTGGCACTAAGCATTTGAATCTTGAAATATTGTTTCCTTCCTCATTTGTGAATTTATCTACAATCATACATTATAAAGTTACATACTACTCTATTAAAGATTTACCCAATCACATAAAGATTTTACTTTCACATGTAGAAAACAGATGAGTTTTCCTTGTTCAGTTTTTTAACTCAAATGTACGCGGCCTAACCAGGGTATCTCCGTGACAATTTTTTTTACTCTTATGTGTAGATAAAGTATTCCCTCCGTCCCAAATTATAAGTTCATTTTGACTTTTTCAAAGTCATTTTATACCAACTTTGACTTTAATTATTTCTTTTAGCGTTATATAATATTTGATGTAAAATATATAAATAGATATGTGATTTAAATTTATTTTCATTTGTATACTTTTCATCAAGTATTATATAATACGAAAAATAATAATTAAGGTCAAAGTCGGAAGAAAAAGACTTTGAAAAATAAAAAATGGACTTATAATTTGGGACGGAGGGAGTATAATATAAAGTCTAATACAATGTATACAAGTAGTAAATGTTTAATGTTAGCATGCAACAGTATCTCAAAAACCAAAAAAGAACAAAAGAAAAAGGCGAAACCTTTTAGAAGTACAACATCAGATGAGTCTTGATTCTGGTTCACATAGACATTGGTTGGAACTTGAAAGACAGAAATTGCTTTGCAAACCTTTTCTTCCTCTGTTGTTGTTTTGCCATGATGTTCCAAATGTTGTGGCTTAACCACATGCCCATGACAACCACCATTACTAGAGTGTTTAGACGCAAGACTATGATGATGAGCAGGGGAGTCAGGCCCACTAATGAGCCATTTCTGAGCATCATCCCATTTAGAAGGTATGTTCTTTCTTGACCCAACACTAAAACTGAAAACGGGTCGACCTGGTGTAGGTGGAGCTTCCACTACCACATTAGTAGTCTTGGCCATTGGAAACAACTTCACAAAATCTGTACTTGCACTTGTACTAGTACTAGTTGTCTCTTTGAGTTTTAGTTTACTAAGAGAATCACCAAAACCATCTTCAAATAAGTTACTAGTACTACTTTTCTCCTGTTGAACAACCAACAATCATTAAGACATGCAAAATTTTGAAAATGTTAGATAAAGAAATAAATAGGTACTAATGTAAGAGTTATTTACCTCAAGAGAGTTTGAATGAAGAAGGTAGTTGGAGGATTTGAGATCCATAATGAAAAATAATAGTAGTAACAACAATGAATTGAAGAAGAGAGTAAATAATGTAATAGTAGGTTAGGTAAATAGCTAGCTAGAGAGGATACTATTTGAAACATGAAAAAGGTAACATGAAGTAGCTAGCTAGAGTGTTTTTACATATGATTATGAGCACTCTTTTAACAGTGGTGTGTGAAGGAAGGAAACAAGGATAGTAGTACTACTTAAGATGGAAAAATGGTAGTGACTGATGGTTAATAAGATGCTGCATGGTCTTGGTGTTAGTGGTCAATGTGACCCATCTCAGAATATATTTATATATAAAAGCATACAGAGGTGTGGTGAACTCACATGACACTGTAAAGCTAGTTTTAAGTCTGTAAAAAAGGTGATTCTTCTAGGTCCTAGAGTTTAGCTGTTTTAATTTGGGATTATATGAGGATTATGTAAAAATGGATATGCTTAAGCTAACTAGGTAATAAACATATCACATTTGATCATTTGTAAAGTTTTTACTACATGGCCTATATGCTTACACAGGACGAGCTGAGTCAAAATATTAATACCATTGAATCAACTAAAACTAAATTCTCGCAAAAAAAGCGATTGTCTCTTACCAAGTGGCCGGTATCGTATATCAGTATTGCAACTGTTGGAAAACTTTGAACCCAAGTTTTTGTTCAGCAAAGAAAACTTATAGTTGATACTGTTGGACAAAACCGCCAACAACCCGAAGCTCAATCGCGGAACGCTAGATCGCGAGTAGTATCGAGCACACGTAGCAAACACGAGAGACACGATATACTACAAAGAAACGACAAGAATATTGCACACGTTATACCCTCGTACCAAACCTTTATTAAAAACCTAATAAAGCTATTACAACGAGGAAGAAGAATGAATAAAACTAGCATCCCCTCATCTTTATTAGAAACCTTTCCTAATTCAAATAGGAAACAATCTTGGCTTGCACTCCAAGCTACCTAATCCTAGTTTATGTCTAACACCTAATCTTATTACAAAGTACAATTAAGTCCTTAATCTATATTTAAGTTTACTACTAATATATAACAGATACTTATATTTTACAACACCATGTATATATATTTACCGACTTTGTTATTATAAACCATGATCGTCGCATATGACAAAAGAAATGTAGTCTGATATGGGCTGAAGAACCAAAAGATTTGAAATGTCAACTACGTGAGATTAATCGTTTCACTGAAAATGAAATACCGATCGATAAAAGTGAGGAAACATTTGCAAGTGGCTTGAACATAGGTGGGAATTTGAATGAGATGGTACGTATGTTAAACAATGTGTCATAAATGGGTGAGAAAACATAACTCCATGTGAAGTGAAACCAAACAATAAAAGGTACGTTTATTTGGTTATGTTTGTCGGTACGATATGTTATACTTCATGAATATGCATATTCTACGTGTTTATTTTGTGTACCATATATACAATTTTATATTGAATCTTGCTTTTCAAAAACAATTTTATGAATTTGAACTATATAAAAAAAAAAGTTTGTGATTGACACATCATGTTTTGGACTTACATATTATATACGATGGCGTGGAGCCGTGTGGAGTTTTTATGAACGATTAGCTGTGAGCATTTTGAAGTTTAGTAGTCGTTTGATAAAAATGATAAATTATGCTAAATTTTAAGAAAACTAATTTTTTTAATGTTTGTTTAAAATGCGGTGGTACGTTCTACTCACAACTAACAACTACTGCTCACTGCTAATTTTAGCAAATACGCTGTGTCAAAGTCTAATAATCGTATACGCTTATTGAGTCGCAAAGATTCTGAAGCCAATTGAATGACAATGATTTTGTAGAAGCACTAATGCAAAATGATTGGAGTATCCAATAACAGTCTTCTACCACTACAATACGTTTTAATTATTGTTACTATTATTAATGCAATCAATTATACCAATAACTTTTTACTACTACCTAGTATCTCTTAAAATCTTTGACCTCCCCTATATATCAACCATTTTTAAATATGAATAAAAGCTCCCCTGACATCAATAACGGTTCACTGTTTTTGAACTACAAAACACATGTATAATAAGAAAGCACTAAAGTCTATATATATATTTTTTGGATGTGCTCATTTTCAGCTAGAATCACAATTCACATATATTCAAGTATTCGCTTGTTGATGCTATTGTCTTATGAATGGGAAACTTGGAGAGGATTTTAAATACCGAGTAGTTACACATGCGTTATGCTACATGTCTTCATTCTTCACCACCGAGCTATTATCACGAAAATAAATTCTACAAATTTTAAATATAAACAATTTTAAGAGAAAATTACTGTTCAATGATTTTTTTTTTTTTTTTTTTTTTAAATAAAAAGTTACACAAATGACAAAATGGTTCACTTGCAAGTTGCAACTGTGAAACAAGTCCTCCAAAGACCAACAGTGTAAAATAATTTACATAAAAGTTCCCTATGGTTTACCTACCCTTACGAGAATCATCCCTAACAGGAAGTTACATAAATAGTCCCTTAATTGCACCTTCACTTGCAAAATATGTCCATAGGGAATAGGGTTTAGGCTATTAAATAGACACCTACTTTCTCAAATATACCGATATGGTACGTATACTTTTTTTATTACCGGATGGTACGTGTACTTTTATTTTCGTGTTAATATGGTCAAAAAATCCTACGTGGCTTGCCAAGTCACAAAATCCGCAATAAAACTCATAAAAATTCCATGTCTTAATTCTATGTCACAAAATACGTGGCTTGCCAAGTATCAAATCCATGTCTTAAACACATACACAAGCAGATTTCTTTTAGTCACTCTCTCTTCTTCACCAAATCCTCCAACAACCATTCTCATTATTCATTCCAAACTGATGACGTATAGTCTATATCCGGGTCACGAACCCGCCCAAAGCCAATAACTGACAAGCCCAAAGACGCTGGGCTACGCTAATAAGTGTTTAGGCCCACGAAGGCCCAAATACAAATCTATTTACGGAATAGATGGAGGATATCTCTTAATCAAGGAGATAATCATTCCCAACCGATTTAGGCGGGATACTGGCGAAGGTTGGGGAACAGGAACCAATAAGGATTCCGTGTATATATAAAGGGAATCACATCCCTCGTTAAAGGTACGATTTACAAACCCTAACTCTCCTTTAACCCTAAACCGATTACTTACTCTCACGCCGGAGGATAATCGTGGGAGACAATCCCGCGGTAAGCCTAACGGTGTTTTCTGTCTCTTAGTGCGCAGGTCTCAAGCAACAATCAGCAATTGGTAGCGAGCGGGCCCCAAATAAGGCGTCCAACTTTTGTATCAACAAGTGGCGTCATCCGTGGGACCATTCACTAAGAACTAAGACTAGAATGACGAAGACGGAATCAGCGATCGCAGCGGATCTTCTGGAAAGAAGCGCACATGGCTCGGCTTCCAGCAGCGACTCACTGGGGACAACAGTCTTGCCAAAAACAAGGGATTAGGATTGGACTTGGTCATCCCTATAGTGGAACGCGCTTCGGCGACAACCCAGGCCACCACACCACTACCGGCATAGTGGATCCACTGCGCACTTTCGTTCTTACCACTCCCTTTCAGGTACTAGAAACTGACTTGACAAAAGCACCGGATGCACGGATAAAAACAAGGGCCAGTGGCGAGCGATACCCTTGCTCTAGAAGGGGGTCGGCGGAATTAACACCAAGAGATTTCGTATCCCAAAATTATGAAACCTTGGCCCTCATGAAGAGGAAGCTAGAAAAGGTGGTCGAAGCCTACAAACCGACTCAGTTTTGACTCGAATCTGAAACCTCACCACCGCGCTATCGAGGATGAGAAGCGCGAAAAGACAACCGACCCCCGTGTTTAACAGAATTAGAAGGAGAGTCGAGGAAGATGATACATCTGACTCACAGTATGTGGAAGAAAGTGAGGAGGATGAAAGGCGCACCAATGTCCACGCCCGGACTTGGTAATCGCGGAGTCGGGACAGACTTGGCGACGATACTCCCCCAAGTAAAAGCCCTTCAAGCACAAATTCGAGGGCGGTCGGTAAGCCCGGGAGGAGAATATTCATCCTCGATAATTCCTCGGACAACGAGGATAGCGAGACTGGACAACTGGAAATCCGAAGGAAATACCGTGACCAAGAGGAAGAAGACATGTCTCTCCCATGGCGTCATCGAGAAGGTGGATCGTTCACTAGACGCATCGGTGATTTCTCGAAAACAAGAAGAGGCATGCCCGCTAATGTCAAAACCTATGACGGAACAGGTGACCACGACGATCACCTAAAATTTTCGAATCAGCAGCAACTATTGAGAACTGGCCACAAGCAGTGTGGTGCCACATGTTTAATTCCACACTAGTGGGAAGCGCGTGGAAATGTTCAACAAGCTCCCGCGAAGCATCAATGGTTTTGAAGAATTGAGAAAGGCGTTTCGCTAACGGCCTTGAGGAGTCCACGAAGCGCTTTTATGGAGCGCTTCAGGGCGAATGTATGCAAGTAAAAGCATGTCCCGAAGTACTCAAAATCTCAGGGTTTATGAATGGGATCAACAACCCAGAACTTATCAAAAGATTGAATGACAAGATTCCCCAATCCTTTGATGAAGTCATGAAATGCACACGGTCCTTCGTCCAAGGAGAAGCTGCTGCGGCAGATAGCAAGAGAAGCTATTCAAACTATCGGTCACAGGAACAACCTGGGAGACAATCCACGGACTGGAATAGTAACCGTAACAGGAACTATCGCAACCGGGGGGTGGCGCGACAATGACAAGTATACCCCGTTAACAAAAACGCCGAAGGAAATACTCGCAACAGAGGGTGCAAACTTCCCAAGACCGCCACAAATGCGCACTCCAGAGGATCGGCGAGTGGTAGTGGATACTTGTGACTACCACGCACAGAAGGGCCACACCACTAACGAATGTGTCCAACTACGCCAGCTCATTGACAAAATGGTTAAAGATGGCAGATTGGACCATTTGGTCAAAATATCAAGGAGGGAAAGGATAGACAGAAGAGTGGAAACAAGAAGGGGACACCTAAGAAAAAGGCCGACACCATCTACATGATCCAATCATGGCGGCGGGTCACTCGACGGAAGGTCACCAGGGAGTTTTCCGAGGGAGCGAGATCTCTTTTCCCGCCTTAACTGCGGACGACGCAGTGGTTGAGCCACTCACCATTGAGATTAGTGCGGGGGGTCACGACATCCATCGCATGTATGTTGATGGTGGAGCATCGGCGGATATCATGTATGAGCACTTGCTTCAAGCGGCTAGCGGCCTGAAATCGCTGTCGGTTAAACCGGTCGAACGGCGTTGACCGTGGTTTTACAGTGAAAAGATATGGCCTATGGGGCAAATACGATTACGGTCGGCATCGGAAGCGAAAAACACTCTGCGGCGGCTGGATGGAATTTATGGTGATCAAATCTCCTCGCCATACAACGGTATTATCGGAGACCTGGATATCCGCTATCGCGCGTGCCATCAACAACGGCGCCGCGGGATGCTTAAATTCCCAGTGGAAGGGGCATTGTTACTCTTTACAATACCACGACGCGCGCATAGAGAATGCAACACGATTACATGCGAAACGGCACCAATCCGAGCGGTAGCGCAGACCAAAATTCCAAATCTGAAGGTTGCGACTCACCCGAATACCGGAACAGGAAATATCCATCGGAGGGTCATTTTCGGACAACGGCAAAGCAGTTGTGTCGGCGCTCTTGCAAAAGAACTTAGACATATTTGCATGGGAGCCAAAACACATGACTGGGGTACCACGCTCAATCACAGAGCATAAACTAAGAATCCGACAAAGGTACCCACCAATACGCGAAGCGGCCAAGCCCCGAGCGCGCAAGCGATTTTGGCAGAGGTACACAAGCTGGTGGATGCGGGAATTATGCGTGAAGTCTACTACCACGACTGGCTTTCTAACCCAGTAATGGTCAAAAGAGCGGCGGTAGGGCGAATGTCGTGGACTTCACCGATCTTAACAAAGCGTGCCCACAAGACGCTACCCATTACCGAGATAGACGGAAAATAGAGTCTCGTGCGGTACCCATTGAAGTGTTTCCTCGATGCCTACAAAGGATATCATCAAATCCAGATGGCGAAGGAGGATGAGGAAAAAACGGCCTTTCACACAAGCCAAGGCGTCTACTGTTACACAAAAATGCCCTTTGGCTTGAAGAATGCAGCGCCACCTACCGTGAGTTAGTAGATGATGCTTTGAAAAACGGGTGGGCCGCAATCTGGAGGTCTATGTTGATGACCTGGTCATAAAAGCCATCTTGAAGATGAGTTAGTGCGTGATATTGAAGAAACGCGTTCAAAACTCTCGAGAGATCAATATGAAGCTAAACCCAAAAATGTACCTTCGTAGCCACTGAAGGCATGTTCCTCGGATACCTAATAGAACCCGACGGTATAAAACCATGTCCGAAAAGACAAAGGTCTGTCATCGAACTTCCTTCACCGCGCACGTTGAAGGAGGTCCAATCTCTCAATGGAAAGCTAGCCGGTCTTAACAGGTTCCTGTCTAAATCAGCAGACAAGTCTCTACCTCTCTTCAAAACACTCAAGAAGTGTATCAAAAAGGAGATTTTCGATGGACTACGGAGGCAGAAGAAGCCTTCACACAACTTAAACAACACCTGGCAACGCTCCCCACACTTGTCGCACCCGACACTGGGGAAGAGTTAATTATGTATCTATCCGGCCCGATGGAGCAGTGGCGGTGCTACTAACAGATAGGGATTCAGTACAAACCCTGTCTACTTTGTAAGCAAGGCTCAAGGACGGAGATGAACTATAGCGCCATGGAAAAATTAGTTATGGCGTTGGTGTTTGCTGCCAAACAGCTACGCAGGTACTTCCAAGCGCATCCAATAGCAGAATCACGACCAACCGATCAAGCGGATCATCTCCAAACTGGCGCGCATCAGGCCGACTCCAGAAGTGGAGTGTATTGCTAGGTGAGCACAACATCTCTTACAGACCACGCACCGCAATCAAAGGCGGTTTCTGGCGGACTTCATCATCGAAAAGCGGACAACGGCAGGTACCTGCACCAAGTAGGGCTAAACGCATGACCCATGGATCTTATTCTAGATGGGTCCTCATGCGTTGATTGTTCAGGGAGCGAGCCTCATTCTCACAAACCAGAGGAATGGAATTCACTTACGCATGCGTTTTGAATTCTGGCGACGAACAATGAGGCAGAATATGAAGCTCTAATCGCTGGACTACGCATTGCAGCTCGAATGGGTGTACGTAACCTAGAAGCAAATGTGGACTCCCGACTAGTGGCCAACCACGTGTTGGGCGAATACGTGGCTAAAGAAGAAAATATGATTCAGTATCTCGACAAGACCAAGACACTGATAAAAGGCTTTGACAGATTCACCATCAAGCAAGTCCCTAGAGGAAAAAATTGCAAAGCAGATGCACTAAGCAAGATCGCCTCGACAAGCAGCGCACACCTATCAAAGCAAGTGCTGGTGGAAAAACTAAAAAGCAAGTCCATATCGGAGATGGCAGTCTCCACAATAATAAAGGAGGAAGGTCCTACCTGGATGACACCGATAACGGAATTCCTAAGCAAAGGAACGTTACCCCAAGAGTAGAAGGAAGCTCGCAGGATACGGCACAACGCACGAGAGATTTGAACTTCGAGACAACATACTGTACCGACGCTCCTTCCTCCAACCATGGCTCCGTTGTGTTGGCCCCCTACAAGCAAATTACGTGTTGCGCAAAATCCATGAAGGTTCATGCAGCATGCACTCAGGACCACGGTCCGTTGTGGCACACGCCATGAGATCAGGATACTACTGGCCAACCATGCACCGCGACGCGCGGGATTTAATAAGGAAGTGCAACGATTGCCAAGTTCATAGACCGTCCACGCCAACCACAGCACATGCTAACGCCAATTACATCACCATGGCCATTCTACAAGTGGGGTATCGACATTGCAGGACCTTTTCCAGTCGCAGCAGGAGGGTTAAAGTTCCTCATAGTAGCTATAGACTACTTCACTAAGTGGATCGAAGCAAAGGCAGTAGTAACAATCACGGCAACCGGTCAAGCGCTTTTTCGGGAAAGTATAGTATGCCGCTTCGGTTGCTGGGAAATCATCTCGGAAAACGGGAAACAATTCTGCGACAACCCTTTCAAAGACTGGTGCGAGAAGTTGAACATCACACAGACGCAGCGTCCGTTAAACACCCACAAACCAATGGCTTAGCGAACGGCGAATCGAAGCTTAGGTAAAGGAATTAAGGCACGCCTAGAAAAGCACAAAGGAAGGTGGGTGGAAGAGCTATCACATGTCTTATGGGCGCATCGAACCTCAATCAAAACCAGCGGGAGACACTCCCTCTCTCTAGTCTACGGACGAAGCGGTCATACGGCCGAGATCGGCATGCCAACTATCCGCACTGCTGAAATCAATGTGGCAACCAATGATGACGAGAGACGGGTCGACTTAGACCTGCTAGAAGAAAGGCGCGAATGCGCAGCTATACGGGAGGCAAAATCAAAGTCAAGGATGAAAGGATACTATGACGCTAAAGTGCGCAGTGTTTCATTCAGACCAGGTAACTTCGTCTACCGCGCCAATGACGCGAGCCACGCAGAAGACACGGGCAAACTCGGACCAAAGTGGGAAGGACCCTATGAGGTTACTGAGGCACTAGGAACAGGCGCGTACAAGCTGCGAGGCTTGGATGGTCGTGAACTGCCGCGGACATGGAATATCTGCAACCTCAAACGGTGCTACCTACAGGCATGGCTAAGGCCCGGCACAAGGCGCTCAGGCACTTTACTAAAGTACCCAATAAACACCTATGTATTTACTTTTTATTTCCTTAATGTAATGTCTTATTTGTTTCTCATAAACACTTGCAAGTATTAATAAAACGTCATGGTTTTTAGCTAACTCCGTGACACTTTTCAATTTGTTATTTCCATATACTGTATGTCTTAACAATTTTCTATTTCTTGCCTACATGGCGTGCATGCACTAAATTAACCCACGATGGTAAAATGATAAGTTAACCTACTAAAGAACTTGTTGAGTAAGAGGGTTGCAAACCCATCAACACCGGATCACGTATCCTTGTTAAACACCTTGTTCTCAAGACGTTGGAATAAGTTTGTGCGCATCTCACGATGGGTGCGCAACATCGCATATGGTGCACGTTTAACAATTTAGAAACCAAGACACTTGATTTCTTAATGTGATATTTACAAAGACGCTGCGATATCATAACATACACGACTATGATAAAAAATACTTGGTATTTATTTTATGCTCTTCATACATGATCACGAATTTCTTATATTATTCGCGCTTGTATATGCATTTGACTTATAGACAACACAAATGCCTTTTAGGCAAAGACAAAACAACCAAGTACGTATGTTACAAATGGCAACAATATCCACACGAACTCAACAAGAGATGATTTTATTAAATAACTACGAGTTATTATAAAAGGATTGTTACTTTACAACATATAAACCTACCAACTATTATAACGCTCAATAGATGAGCTACCCACGCGGTTGGAGGTATCTTTGGCCTCGCTAAGCTTCTTCAACAAGTCTGAATCTGCCGAGACAGTAGCAACACTCACCGGCACCCCATCGGACCTCGGTACGGTGAACTGCACCAACCCCACAAAAATCGCCTTCCGCTTTAATACCTTTCTTTTTAGCAAGTCCGGCGCGCATGCGCTTCGGCACCTCCTTCAAAGGCACTTCTTTCTCTAAGGCAAAAGGATTGAGAATATCCACGGGACGGCGAAGATAGGTACTTAAAGGCGTGAGTCATCGGGCTTCAAAAGTAGTCGGTACATTGCTTCTACACCATCGGCATGATGACGCGCTAGAGTCAACCCCGCCATGATAACATTTATAGGATAATCTCGATCGCGCTCCAGTTCAGCAATCATAGGGAGCTCTAAATCCTTCATCCTTTTCATAGCAGCGACCAGGTGATCATAAGTCTTAGCATCATAATTCGGTACCTTGTCAACGGGCACCTTTAGTAGTTCCGCCTCATGTAGCTTCTCCATAGCTTCGCTTTGCCGCGCTCAGGCGCACTTAACTACCTCCCAAAGGCATTAACCACTTCGGCGACTCCGAGGTATTAAGTGCAGGCAAGACGAAGGCCATTTCCTATGAGCCATCTGCGCTCAGCTATGGTAGACATCACCGGTGAGGATACAACTCCTCGTCGTACTCAATGCTTTGAGTTTGCTTGCAGCTTTGCCTCTTGCACCTCCAATGCACTACCCACAGTAGCGCCAAGATCTTCTAATTGAGCAACCAACTCCTTCTTACCCTGCTCAAGATACTTGAGGGCCCACTCACAGGGCGCCTTATCTGCCTTGCCTCAACACGCTCTGATTTATTTGGGATAGAAGCGACATCTTCTCTCTGCAAGTTTCTCCACATACGCATTTGTCTGCTTCTACCTCAGTGGCGGTAGCTAATTGCGCCTCACAACGCAATAGCCGATCCTTCGGCGACTTGGCTGCTCTCACCGAAATCTGAGCCCTTAGCTTCTCCGCTGGCTTGATCGCGCAGATACTTGCACCAACTCTTCTACCAGTTGCCCCAGCGATGCATCCCAGCGGACATATCCGCATTTTTTGACCAGCGGTTGGTGCGCAGGGAGTGAAAGATTACCTGGGGACTATTATGAGGCGGCGACTCTGCGGAGTGTTCGAACCTACAGACAATACGCGAAATTCACAGTTATTCAGTGATATCGTAAGGAAATGAGGTAAAAGATTTCATCATGACACTTACGCAGGAATGGAAGTGTCAGGCGATGGTGGGTGCGATGCAACATCACTGGAGGACGACTCCACATTCAACACAACAGGGCGCTTATTTCGGGAGGAAGCAGCGCCATCGCCACTACGCATCCTCTTGCGCTTCAATCCCTGGCTTTCTTCTTCCTCTTCCGCTTCCTCCACGTGATCTGCCGCTACTTGCGCAGTTGCCTGGGGAGAGGAACTATAGGACTTGGCACACTCTGCACGGGTGTTGCTTCTAGCGCAACGGATGAACTCCCCCTGCCTCTCCTAGGTCGGCTCCAGGGGTATGCCATGTCGTCGCGATGCGGGATCTTCTCCCTCCCTTAGCGGACGGGTTCCCACTTCCACTTGCAGTGGCTTCGCCAGCTGAACAACCCTGAACAAGTCCATCTCTGCGCAACAACAAAGAAACACAAATAGTTTACGACAAGTACGACAACAAAAGCGAAAGAACTT
This sequence comes from Chrysanthemum makinoi, assembly GCA_910596185.1. NCBI lineage: Eukaryota > Viridiplantae > Streptophyta > Magnoliopsida > Asterales > Asteraceae > Chrysanthemum > Chrysanthemum makinoi. The sequence goes on along the minus strand of OU343220.1, from coordinate 327,380,759 downwards.
ACAGTAATATAACTCAAGCGGGGTAAGAAAGAATGAGCACCCACCACGACCATCCGCGCCTAAGAAGATTGGCACTTCTTCGCCTTTGCCAAAATAGTTGCGGCTAATGCCAATATGCACCAAGAACTCCTCGGGGTAGGAGTTAATGGGGATGCGGTTGGCATTTATTGTGTCCGCATCCTCCTCATTATATGATCGGGGAGGCGCTCATCCTTTGGCGGTGTCCCCGGGAGTAAAAATCAAAGCGAGAAGGAAAGCGCGAGTCGTCGACCCAGAAAAGGTTTCCCTCAATTTACGGCGCATCTAATTTTTCCGTATAACATTGGAGATGCCGAGCGCCGCGAAGGATACCCACCCGTGTGACCACGTGTTGTGGTAAAAGCGCGGACAGTGGATGGTGGGGTTAATGGCCAATAAGCGGCGTTCACCTCAAAATTTGTTAGTTTATTACTGACCTATGCAGGCACTCACGGGGATATGTGTATGCGGTAATAGTTCATTACATCACTCAAGAATAACGATATGGGTATCGCTGATTTGCGATCGAAGAAAACGCGTATATACCCCAATTTTCCCATCGGGAAATCCGCTATTGACGCATTCGCGTGAACTTCGGATGTACTTTGCGCTGGGAATATAGTAATGTCGGCGCAAAAGCGTAGAAGTTCCTCCTCCGTTATGTCGATGTGAAATCGATAATACCTTAACCATGTTCTTGTTTTTCCGATAAAAACAAAAGTGCCGCGGTTACCTTATGAATATTACGGTATGGTGGCTGGAAATGTTTGAAGCTATGGTAATGGCGGATAGTGTTTTCTTTTTACTGTGGGAAAGAACGGTGAAAATGAAGCGAAGGGTTATATAACCTCCCTCATCCACGCGATGTGTGACACGTGGACCCCACCAACCCTAAATATGTGGTCGAGATTGCTTGATGGGACAAGGGCGTAACTTTCCCCGATTTCGAGGCGTCCATTTTTAGTCCAATGTCTAGATCAATGTACCGTTTGGTATATTTTTATGACTTCTTGGCTCGCTCGACGTTTTTTCAATGACTACGGTTATTAGTCTAGCATCCGATTAGTCACTAGCATACTAGACTGGGGACATGATGACGTATAGTTTATATCCGGTCACGAACCGCCCAAAGCCCAATAATTGACAAGCCCAACACGAACTGGGCTACGCTGATAAGCGTTTAGGCCTACGAAGGCCCAAATACAAATCTATTTACGGAATAGATGGAGGATATCTCCTAATCAAGGAGATAATCATTCCCAACCGATTTAGGCGGGATCGCGAAGGTTGGGGAAACACCGAACCAATAAGGATTCCGTGTATATATAAAGGGAATCACATCCCTCGTTAAAGGTACGATTTACAAACCCTAACTCTCCTTTAACCCTAAACCGATTACTTACTCTCACGCCAGAGGATAATCGTGGGAGACAATCCCACGGTAAGCCTAACGGTGTTTTATGTCTCTTAGTGCGCAGGTCTCAAGCAACAATCAGCAATTGGTACGAGAGCCGGAGCCCCAAATAAGGAACGTCCAACTTTTGTATCAACACAAACATTTCTTCATGTCAACAAGACATAAAAATTCTTTTTTAAACCATGAATAAGCTATTAAACACTTTTCATAAGTGTTTGGATAAGCTTAATGTATTGTGATAATACTATAAGCTTATAAGCACCTTAAATAAGTTTAGCCAAACACCCCCTCACTTTGGTAAAACAGCTTGGTATTTGCTTAATTCAAATAGGAACAAGAAGATAAGAAGTTTTAATAAGCAATTGCAACCACAATCTCACTTTGGTAAAACAGCTTGGTATTTGCTTAATTCAAATGATTGATTGAAACCGATTGGTTTCGGTCATTCTTTATATTTCGAGTATTATCACGAAGGTCAATGATGATACAAGTTCCACACGAAAAAATCTTAGATAGATTACAAATAACGTGGAACGAATCTGAGATCGATTGGATATATATTTTTTCAGTTTCGAGTCATTTGAGATGGGATAGAAGGAGATGTGGTAGGATAGAATGGGATTTGTAGTAGAAGTTGGTTTTGGTTGATGGATGTTTTATACTCTCGATCATCATCCTTGTTCATTCTATCTGTTTCGATGTTTTTCATTTGATGGACCAATGAGGGATAAGCTGAGGTCAAATGTACCGATATGATTTTTTCGTGTGGAACTTGTATCATCATTGACCAAAATCTTCGTGATAATATTCGAAATATAAAGAATGACCAAAACCAATTGGTTTCAATCAATCCTTTGGTTCGATTGAAGACAAAAAATAAAAAAGAAACACCACACATTCAACCTTACCCGAGACCATATTCTAATGATCTTGAAGTCTTTTTCATTGATTTCTTGATTCGGATTAAGCAGCAAATGAAGACAAGGGTTGGATTAGGATGTATTTTGTGTTTATATGATTCGATTATACGAGAGTCTTATCAAGATGTGTTTGATTGATGATGAAGATGAGATTTGAGATGTGTTTGATTGATGATGAAGATGAGATTTGAGATGAAGAGGTGAGAGTTTAGGAGAAACAGGCGTAAAAAGTTTTCTTCCTGTGTGTGCTGAGTCAAATGAATGGAACGTTTAGGGTAATTTATGGCCACGTCATCCAAACCCAAGGTTAATAATAGTGACTGGGCAAGCCACATAGGAGCCACGTAGGATTTTGACTTGGCAAATGAACTTTGTGACCATATTAACACGAAAATAAAAGTACACGTACCATCCGGGTAATAAAAAAAGTATACGTACCATATCGGTATATTTAAAAAAGTATGTGTCTATTTAATAGCCTAAACCCTAGGGAATATCTGTGTATCAGAAAATTACAGAAAACCCATGCTACTTACCTAACATTGAAAAATCCGTCCTTAGGTTTTAAATTTTGTATATTAACCCATGGTTGCAAAAAGAAAAAGCTTTTGATTTTCGTAAAATATTTTCTTTTCGTTCCTTTTATAAGTCATGTGATTAATAACGTGTTTCCTAAAAAAAAGTTATTTACTTATTGCTTTGAATTTACTTTTGTGTTAAACCTTTATAATAACGCAAATTAGTTGAATGTAAAACCTCATGCCCCACAGCGGAACGTAGTGAAAATACATCATTATACAAAGGGGATAACTTGGTTACAATTTTTGTAGCTAATTAGCTACAATCCTTCATAAAAATACACTAGCAATAAATCTGGGACTCACAGAAAATAATCAGGACCCACAAAAAGAATCAGGGACCCACATTATGTAGCACAAAATTATAGCCAATTGGCTACAATAAATTGTAGCTAATATATTCCCTTAATAATTTAACCTTGTCATATGACTTTTTAAGAGTAAGTTGTTTGCTAGTCATTATCTTTTGAAGAAAATATATAAGAGCACAAGGTATCATGGATACCAATAACACGTTATTGGTATGCCACCCAGCCACATCATACACCTTCCAATAACTCACCAATAATTAAAACACCCTCCCTCATAACACACCACTAACATATTATTGGGTCCCACAAAATACCCCACTAAAAATACCCACTCACTCACAATACACACAAAAAAAACACTAAACATCACAAATGGCGGCAGTTGATCGAATGGCTCAAATACTTTTGGCTCACGAATGGCACAAGTGGTGGTATAGTTTGGCTCACCAATAGCACGAAAAATGGATATTTGGCATGTTAAATTATCTCCATACCGTGTGCTCTAATACAAACAAACATTTGAAATCATATTTTTGTAGAATTCTTTTCTGGCCTTTCGGGTGCATGAAAGTCATAAAGTTTAATAAGATGTCAAAACCAAAGTCAAGACTTGGTGTACTTGTGAAAGAAAAAGCATTTCTTGATACATTTAATGGAAAATAGAAATTGTCTCGATTGATTGCTGATGAGGTGTTGTTTATTACGAGTATCAAATCAAATACATGTCACAATACGTATTAACGCAATTATTATGCTTATTTAAATACTCACAACGAACATAAACATATTTGTATAATATAACTATTTTTTTTATCAGCCAACTATCATAAACACTAGTTTTATACAGTAACAAACTAAAATAGTAGCTATCGTGTATAAGCGACTTTAAATTTTCACATATTACTAACAGGGTATCACGCATTGCGGCGGTATGTACACTGAAATAAAATTTTCCGGTGAATCATGTATTTTAGTTTATTATGTTCTTCTTGACAATAAATTTACGGATATCAAGAATTTCATTTAGCCCGTGCCCCTTGGCCGGTGCCCGTTCTGGTTCAAGCCCGTTCTGGCTCAAGCCCATTATGCCCGTTGCCCATTCGGGCTTTAATATTTGTATAATGTGCTTTATTATTTGTATTAGTGATATTTAATGCAGGGTCGTACCCGCGCTTTGCGGGGGCAGCTACCCTGAAATAAAATTTCCATGTGAATCGTGTATTTTAGTTTAGTATGTTCCTTTTGACAATAAATTTACGGATTTCCAAATTTTCGTTTAGCCCGTGCCCGTTCGGGCTCGAGCTCGTTTGGCCTGCGCTTGTTGAGGCTCAAGCCCATTTGGCATGTTGCCCGTTCGGGCTTGAACATTATTTGTATTAGTGACATTTAATGTAGAATTGTGTTTAATTTGGTTGTACAATATGCTTGATAATTTGTATTTATTATGTTATGGGTGTTTTAATAACTGTATTAATTGTATTTATTGATCAGTTAATTAATTGACTATATTAAATAGAATTAATGTGGTGTTTTATTTTTTTTTAATATGTGCATTAAAGTGGTGTACGCTATGCTTTTTGTCTTGTACGTCTGAAAATTATGTGCATTAAAGTGTTTTTTCTTACTTATATGAATTACTAATTATAGTAACATGTGTAGGCTTATATTTTTAAGACTTATTTTTATAGGAAGTCCTAAATACATTATAATGTAGTATAGATATGTATAGAACTTTTTTCCCCCTCATTGTGCGTATTCGGACTTCTTATAAATTGCAGCGTTGTGTCTCGTTGTACTTATTCGGACTTTGGATAAGGGAGGTGATTTGTCACTCCTTATTTTGATTGGGACACTCAATGTATAAGCATACGTAAATACTGTACAACTATGTTATGCTTGGGTTGATTATCCTCGAATGAGGCCTTGGTAAAGCTTATGTGGTGTTGGCATTTGGGTGAGACAAATTTCCTTTTTTGAGCAAGGGGTGAGACAATTTGAGCAAGGGGTGTTGGCATTATCCATCAGTATGAAAACATAAAATCATAAATACAGTTTCATAAACCAGTGAGTGAAATAATAGTTTTTGAGGAGAGTTATTTTACATACCAAACTTTTCTTACATATCAATGGCTGAGATTAAAAGCATTTTATTATTTCACCTATTTTTTTATAATTTAAGTATCTCTTAAACCGTTAATCGTTAAGTGAAAATATTTACACTGTCGCGAAGAGCATTTAATTATCTTTCTATCGACGGGCACTTTGATATACTTTCGGAAAAAGAAAAAAAATCGTTTTTTTCACGTTTTTTCGTCTTTTTTTACGTTACTTGAAATTTGCATGAAAAAATCATATATGATTAAACACTAATTTGAATATCACATGTGATATTAGTGTTAAATCATATATGATATTTGATATCACATGTGATATGATATTAGTGTTACACTAATATCACATGTGATATTACATATCATATATGATATAACACTAAGGGGGTGTTTCTTTTTTCTTCTAGACTAAGAGCCTTATATATTATGTGGGGTCCATGTCTATTAGAGCCACTTAATGGGGAGGTGTTCACATATCTTGCCTTGTGGATATAGAGGAATTAAGAGGAAAAAGTGGGTCCTACATAAAAAAAAAAATACTATTAAATGTATTTGTGGACCCAACCCCTTAGCTAAGGGAGAAAAGAAACAACCCCTAATATCATATATGATATAACACTAATATCACATGTGATATTCAAATTAGTGTTTTATCATATATGATTTTTTAATGCATATTTCAGTAATGTAAAAAAAGAAAAAACTTTAAAAAAAACGAGAAAAATACGAAGAAATTTTTTTTTGTCGAAAGTATATCAAAGTGCCTATCTATAAAAAGATAATTAAATGCTCGTCGCAATGATATTTTTTTTTCCGCTTAACGATTAACGGTTTGAAAGTTATTACTCCGTAATATTTAAAAAAAGAGAATGAAAGTGGATTTTTAAATTGTTGGAATTAATCTCATCAATTAGATCAAATAAAAATGAATGGTAGAGATTGATCCCTTAGTATGTAAATAATCTTTTGTTCTCAAATGATCTTAAATCATAGTTTTCCTAAATATATTTTCTTTAATAAAGTATGAACTATCAATGACATGATTTGCTACCACATTTGACATTTAGGTAATCTTTACTATATAAAATAGAAAAATGGTCAAAGGTGAAAGTGAAAATTGAAAAGTTGAAAATTGAAAGTCAAAAGTGAGAGAAATGTATAATGTAATTAATACTCTTATTAAAACACCCCATTTCTTAAAAGTACATTGATTTATTCATATTGTACAACCAACTAAAAGCATATTCACCAAATTAAATACAAACAATTAAAACACCCCATATTAAAAAGTACAATAAAATTTTCACAATATACAATTTAAACAAGTTACAACAAAATCCAGAATATAAAATAATTAAACACACTAATTAATGTTATTTTTAAAACAACCTAAAATGAAAAGTACGTGTTATTATACAAATTATACAAATTAATAAAACACACAAAGTTTCATACAAGCTAACAAGTTGATTGTACATATAGTTTTGAAAATCGGACCGACCAACGGGTTCAACGGGAACCGGTTTCGCCCTGTTCAACTAACCAATAAAAGTAATCCGAAAATGAACCAAGAGGACCCGTTGAAACCGATACAAACTGGTAAATCAAGCCTCATCGAGATCTATTTCTCCAAGATTAATCGTCACAGGGAGTATCCGCGTATACTATATATAAAAGAAAAACAAAAGTAAAAGTTGAAACTAAAAATAGAAATGTTGAAAACATATATTTCAAAAGAAAACTATTAATACACATTGAAAACCGAGATTGACCGGGACGCTTCAAACCCGACGGGTTGACCGGTTTAATTTCACCGTGTTCAACCCAACCAAATCGGGTTGACCCGGTTTAAAACAATTCATTTTTCGACCAAAACGATTCAACCAGTTGAACCACCCGGTTCGATCCGGGTTTCAAAACATTATGTTTAATACCCAAGTCTTCAAACTTTTATTATTTTTCATTTATAACCCATAAACATTTTTTATCACTAAACGATCTGTCAAATCCCGTTGCTATGCACGAGTACTCGTCTTTAACTACATGTATATATAATTACCATTAAAAATTCAAACTAATATTAAATGAAAATAGATTCGGCATATTCAATGTTGGAAATTCAATACAACTTTTTTTTTATTATTATACATACAAAGCATGTATCCATGTTTTTGAAACTTAAAAAGTGAGTAATGTTAAATTTCTGAAATTCCTTTCAAACTAAAATTTCTATATAAAAATCCAAAGAATTTGTCCTTAATGAAATAGCTACCACAACAATTCACACCTAAAATTTCAAAAAAATGTATGACACATTTTGACAACTTTTACTAATGTAATTTCCCAAAAATATATATATATTTTTTAATTTATTTAATCTTAACACTAATAATTTCTAAAACTTTATCACCATATTTTATTTTATAAGGCACCATATTACAATTTATTATTTTTATTGTTATGTTACTTCATAGTGTGTGTATCATATGCGATCAGCACACTGTCACATTAAGCCATGTCCACTATGACTTTTCAAGTATTTTTCTGTAATTTTGACCGTAAATATATTTTTTTGTGTTATATGATACTTAATGAAAATACATTTAAAAACTTAATCCATTCATATATTTTGCATCAAATATTACATAACACGAACAAAAATATTTAAAATCAAAGTTTAAGAAAAAAGACTTAAAAAGTCATAGGACACTTAATATGGGGCGCACTAGGGAGTATTAAATATTGAAATGTGTGCAAACACCATATGATTTTAAAAATTTTGTTTTGACATTTATAGATAGTTGAAATTGCAGAGATATTATCGTGAATAACTGAATGTTTACAATCACAGAAGACTGATCGATTTATTATATAGTCACGGGTTCATTTTTGTTCTTGTTTTTGCGATTAAATAAGTTAAATACAAATCCGTTCCTAATATTGCTATAATGATGGTGATTGATTGGTGCTTAATCATTGATTGTTCTGGCGCATTAATTTCAAAGATATACAAAGTTTTCTGAAATAATTTGGTCAAATACATTATACAACCGGTATATATATTTTTGTTAAGTTTCTTAGTTGAAGCTTTTTGATTGGGTCAAATACCATGCATTGATGATGATAACTAAAGTGAAGCCAATCAAAAAGTTCGGCCAAAGAGGATTCAACACCTCATATGCCGTGTACTAAGAAATTTTACACGACGAGTAAGGTGCATTGTTAGTTATCTCATAATTGATGTAATGTTTTATTTTCAGTTTCAATAAATATTTTTATATATTCTTTGATACATGTTAATAATTTTGCCAAGTTGAATTATCGCATGTTACGAAACACTTACCACAATATCGCATATTGTTAATTATCTGCCGCTAGAAACCGCTGCCGCTAGGCGCGGGTACTCGTCTAGTTTACATAAATGTCCAAATAAGTGAATATTGTCATGTGATACACTTTGCTAATAATATATAGTTATGACTTATGATTATGATCAACAAAACAATACACAAAAGTCAAAGTGAGATAAACCTTTTCAAAAAGGAAAATATACTAAATTTTCTTTTAAATTTTTATTTATTCTCTTGTCTCAAGTTAGATGTATCCAGAGCTAATACGACCACATAAGAACATTTCGTTTAGCAGTATATACATCCAAATATCATCTAGGAAGTTTGTAGATGAAAGTTTTGCGTGTGGATACAAGAATAAACGCAGTTGGCGTGAGCCCTCATCGTTGTAGGGTGAGGGTCACGCGCCACCTTATTGCGTGAGTCGGACCTTGCGCTTGAGGCTAGGCAAAACCAGGGACGATCGGTTGCCAGCAATGTGTAATTGCGGGGCCCCTTAACTCACAAACGGCTACTTTATTAAAAATAATAATAATGATAAACTTTACCATTTTATTTACCTATAAATACTTTTATACCATATCATTTTTATACACAACTTCAATCATATCTAACTCAATATTTACACAAATTAGTATCATTCATCAATCATCATTATCTAAATGAATTCTGAAATGTTCTTCTTCACATACTTATCGAAAAAAGAGGAAATTACGAGTAAGGACTTGACGTTTCATAGAAGAGCGTTGTAGTTTATTAAGAATAGACGACAAGATGCGCTACTGACAAGCAACGTCGTAAATAGAGATCGTTACATTGCTCATGATCGTTCAGTCGCCGCCTATTCTAGTGCACATCCGGTGTACGATGCATTTACATTCAAAAGGAGGTTTTTAATTAGTCGAGAGCTATTCATAAGTATAGTTGAAGAAGTAACAAATCATTGTGCATTCTTCGTGATAATATTGATTGTACTAGAAGAGAAGGCATTTCAGTTTGATAAAGTGCCCTTCATAATTCGTCAATTGACATAAGATACCGTTTTTAATGCCATTATTGAATATTTGCAAATGGGCTCAACTTTTTCTCCTTATTCTATTGAAATTTTTTATTCATATAAGTTTGAAAAAATAGAAGGCAATAAAATTGTTATTCAAACTAAAAATGAATGACTAAGATTGGTCATCTAAAGTAACTTGCTTCTTTACATTTTTTTTTTAATTTTTTTTTATCTATATCTATACTATTTATAATGGAGGGATGACCTTCTCTCCTATTTATGAGTTTAAGATTTCTTAAATTAAAATTTAAGCAAATACTACTTATAAAACATAATGTACAACTATGTAAAGCACAATTGATTTTAAGCAAATACTATTTCTTACATACATACAATTAATACACCTCATCACAAATATATACAACTACCTAAGCACAATGTACAAATACAAATAAAACTAAAAACATATTATTCAATACATACAATTAATACACAATTTAATTCACCCCTTCACCAAAATATACATCTCTTTAACCACAATGTACAATCTAATTAAGCTTCCAAAACATAAATCTGAAATCAAACATCTCAAAATAAAATAACATTTGTTCGCTAAAAAATTTAGTCACAGGGTACGCGCCGCCGCATCGCGCGGATACCCTGCTAGTAATATTGTAGAACATATAAATTTACCTATAAAATTCTCCTTCTGCATAAGCTTAAAGATATAAGACCTGTTAGAAGTTGGGTGTGTGTGTGGGTGGTAATAATCCTGGTATGTTCTCTGAATCGTGTAGAGATCACTTTCAGATTGAATTATTTCGACCCTATATGCCTCGGGTATCACGAAATCCTCAATTGGATAAGATAGAGGATAACACTTTGTTTCTAAGGCACGAGAAATCAAAGCAATACACAGAAAGTTGTTGTTTTTGTTATGTTCTGTAAGAGATCAATATAATAACAAAAAACATAACCAAAAGTTAGTTAAAAACGGTTAAAACTAGTTGGCGGGAAGGGTTGCAACGTTTGGGGAAAAGACATGACTTTTTGTGGGAAAACCGTTCTGGAAGTAAACTGGGTAATACCTAAAGCCCAAAAATCGTTTAGGTTTTGGGGCGCGGCCCCCTTGACCCCCGCTATTTGTTCGTGGCGGCACCAAGCTAGCTAGAACGAGTGTGCACTCCGCACCTCCTAACTTGATTGAAAGCTGAATCTGATTAAGCCCTTGATCTCAAGTAAATTATAATTACATAAAAATAAATGATGACACTAAAATCACCAACAAAAACCAGCTCGTGAAAGATTCATATAGTTGCCACACTAGCCGGAAATTTTCAACTGCAAAGATTGTAGAACTAAACTCTTTTACTAAAGGCAATGAGATGAAAAAGACGATTACTTGGGTTAAAGGGTCTAAGGTGCTTGCATCTAAAAATATATGGTGGGTTAGGAGTGTCAAGTTTCTATGCGCTAAATAGGGCTCTTCTATTCAAATGGGTGTGGAGGTTCATCTCTAAGGATAAATCGATGTGGTCTCGGCTCATTTCTTCTATACATGGATCTCAACTTCAGGTGCATTCTTCTACTTGGAACGTCATTTTTCGGGAAGTAAATGCTCTTAAAAATCAAGGTATAGATTTGCTTTCTCATTGCAAAATTCGTGTGGGTTCTGCCGTTCTGGTTTGCACATGAGTTTTTGGAATGCTATTTGGCTTGGCGATACCGCATTTAGTGCTTTATTCCCGCGCATTTACGCTCTGGAAATTAATAAAGATTGCATTGTGGCTGTGAAGTTGCAAGGTCCTTTTTCTCTGTGTTTTCGGCGTCCTGTTCGGGGAGGGGCTGAGTCTCACCAGCTTGATCAAATTCAGTCTTTAATTGGGCCGGTTATCTTATCTAGTTTAGAGGATCGTTGGAGATGGGATTTGAATGGGGAAGGAACCTTTAGGTTCAAGATGCTCACAACCTGCTGGATGAGTTTTTCCTTCCTAAAGACCCTGTTGCTACGAGATGGGTTAATTCTGTCCCTATCAAGGTAAATGTGTTTGCTTGGAAACTTCAACTTGATCGACTTCCGACTCATACGAATCTTGCTAGAAGAGGTGTTCAGATTTCTTCCATGATGTGTCCGTTGTATAATAATGTGGAAGAAGATTCATCGCATTTGTTTTTTGGTTGTGATGTGGCCATCGATATTAGTCGGCTCGTGTGTCGTTGGTGGCAATTGGCATGGATGCCTGTCGGTTCATTCTCGGAATGGCTTAATTGGTTTAAATCTATTCGGATGGGATCTAAGGTTAAAGAGCTCTTGGAAGGAGTTTTCTATACGTCTTGGTGGTGCTTATGGAACTTCAGGAACCAATTACTTTTTGCGGCTCAAAGTCCACGGAAAAATGTTTTGTTTGATGATATTGTTTCCCGTTTTTTTTCTTGGAGTCATGCTAGATGTAGAAGTAAGTTTAGTTGGGATAACTGGCTTCGACACCCATTTTTGATTTCCTTGTAATTGTTGCTAGATGGTTCTAATAAAAGTTGTCGTTAAAAAAAAAAACTCTTTTACTAAAGGCGAGTGTAATTAAGTGTGCTTTCAATGTATACAAAGATTGATAGATATGTGAAAACGTATACACTAGAGGTGAAGTGTAAGCGTGACTTTAAAACAATATCCGACTCTTTAAAAAAGTCCAAGAAAATGAGAAAATGATGGTGACGAGGGAGAAGAAGGCGACTTTGTTGTCATGACTTAGATAAAACCTCCTTTACCACTAATTAAACAAACAAAGTATATTCAGAATTTGGGTATAATCCAAATCAATCCCCACCAATGTCAAACTCTATCCCACTCCATTAATCCTTTAACAATGCTTAATTAAATCACTTAATTGAGGTACATTTTTTTTATTATCAAGAGATATGCTAGTTTATTATCAATGGACCCATCAATACAATTTTCTACATGTTTACAAGGACAAATTTGTAATTTAGTACATTTCTTAATATGTAGTTATGTACACATAGTCTTCAACTACTATGAATAACACCTCCACCCTTGTATAAATCATAGATCCTTTTTGCATATATTTGTTTCAATAATGGCTATAAGAATTTCATCAATGCCTTTAGTCACTATTCATCACAAGCCTAACTCAACACCATCAAATTCTAACAGGATGGTGTTCGTGCTTGCGAAAACAGGATCACATGAACCATCTTCACCTCCCGTTCAGACAAGATCCAACATCAAGCTCCAAAAGGTCTTTTTTTTGTTCGCAAGGTCAAATTTTATTATATGTGTGAGTTTATCGACTTATCGTAACATGACCAATGTTTTATTGGAAACTCGACAGGTCTTTGAAGATAAATCAAGTGGTGTGGTGTGTTACAAAGACGATAAAGGGGAGATCATATGTGAAGCATATGATGAAGGTCCTAGACTCGAACAACAACATTGGTTTTCAAGGTTTTCTAGTTGTCAAAGGTGATTATATTTTTAAATTCTTGACATGCATTAGACACATACAATTCAATTATAAACATTTGAGTACTAATGAACGAACGAATTCTTGTAATCTCAGAGATGGAGAAGCCATCGTTGGACGTCTTAAAAGAAGTCTTCTTCTAGTCATAGATGGTGCTGGTAAAGTCAATTAGTCATGGTTGCCAAAGACAAGCAACGTCGCAATCCTGACCAGTTCTAACATCAGTCTTCGATATTCTCCAACTATGTATATATTATAGTTCTTGTTTTTTCTTCTTTTTACTATCGTGGTATCATTGTATCAACATATATGATCAAGTTACGCCACATACATAACTAGAACTAATCGTTCAACTCACTAAAATCTGGATGCTCATTGCACAAGATGTAAGGATTCAGCCCGTTGCTGAATCGGCTTCTTGTGGATGGTTAACCATGTAGATAATTTGTGTATGAACAAAGAAAGAAATTAATATTCCACTTGTATAGTATTTGGTTCATATATTTCTAAGTTTGAGTTTCCTTTCCAGTCATTCAAATTGTCTATCACTCAAAGGTAGTAGATTAAATATTTAAATCAGTTTATACTATTTATTGGGTGGCTTTTTCTAAACACACCAAAAGTACATCAGGACCCACCAAAAAGTACATAAGGATCCTCATAAAAATACAGATAGGTATACTTTTATGTGGGTCTTAGTGTACTTTTGTTGTAATTTTGGTGTGCTTAACTTGTGCCCTTAGGGCACAAGTTAGAAAAACCCTTATTGGGTTAATGATCAATTAGTAGGAGGAAAATGCTAAATAATTGAAAGTTTAGTTAATATAGTAATCAACAAATAATGGGCCTGAAATATGGAATAATGCTTGATTGATTGATCAAAAGTATATACAAATACAATTATGGAAGTATTATAGTGTTCAAGAAGGTGACATGACACAACCATCTCACATTATATTTTGTTAGAAAACCAATAGATTTATTAAGACAAACAATCCTAAAACAAGTTTTAGATATCATGCAAGACTAACTTACTAGGGCTACGTGTAATGGCTCGGTCGACACTTGGTTGGTCTGGTCCACCGATGCGTCGCACCCCATCACATCCACCACCTTGAGAGGCGCAAGCAGGAAGGAACAAGAAGAGAATCGGTCGCATATGCGACCAACTTGGTGGGAAGATATTTGTGTGTGGGTATGTATTTAAAGGCAAATGGCACCAAAATGTTACTAACTTGTCATTTTTTGCTTTATTGTGTATTCGATTATTTTTATTTTTTTAATTACATATATTATACTTTTGAATCCCGTCTATTGTGTGTATTTTATGACCAATTTGCCGCTGCATATTAATAGGAGTGTTGATAAATGAGAAGGGTAAAATTGTCACAAAATACATAAAATAGACAAAATTCAAAAGTATGATTCATACAATAAGAAAAAATAAATATGCTTGCAAAACAAAACAATAAGTGGTAAGTTGGTTGCATTTCGTGTCATTTGCCTTTTATTGAATATAGTAGGGTATGCTTTTTGTGGTGTCATCAATCTTCTGGCTACACTAAATAGTTTTTTTAAAGAGATAAAGCTGATGTGACGGTGATTATATTAGTCTCTTAGTGGTTACCAATACACATGGTCTAAAGATCCACTATATGAGAAACAATCCTATAACAAGTGTTATATGTAATGCAAGACTAAGCATGTGTGCAATGGCTCGGTCGACACTCGGCTCGCTCCCCATTACATCCACCCTCTTAAGACGCGTCACAGCTTCGCAAGAAGGGGAAAAAAGAAAGTCGGTCACATATGTGATCGACTTGGTGTAAGGATGTTTGTGTGGGTATTTATTTAATGTATTTTGGTAAGATATGTTTTTTGTGGTGTCATTGGTCTCGTTATTATACTAAGTTGTTCATAAAGTTATACTAAAAAAAAAAGTTTATGTGACAATGAGTATGTTTGTGTCTTGATAGCCACTAATACACATGGTCATAAGATCCACTATATGAGTGAAAGTTGCAAGCCACAATGAGGATTTCACCAATTAGTATGTAAAAGTTAGGTTGATATACTTTGTTTAGGCTTATATAGTTATATGGTTTCCGCTTATGTTTTATAAACTTATTTTTTGTGGTTTATTGTGAAACTTTTCGTCTTATATAAACTTATTATGTCAGTTAATATAAACTAAAAAGTTTTACAATAATCCAAAAAAGTAAATTCATGAAATACAAGTCGAAACCACATAATCCATAAGCACGTTGTATAAGCTTAAACAAACACCACGTAAAAAATATGAGAAAATAATAACAAGGAATGAAGCAATAAATTTCACTAGGATTGGAGAAGTGATTATGATTAGCTTCAAAAGGTGAAGATCGGTGGGATCACCCTGGTCCCATGCATCCTAAGGATGCCAACCGACCTCTCCCAAGGACCCGCCTAAAAGAATGAGCACTGTCCAATGGATGTATTTATCGAGGAGGGCTTTGAACCCCGCCATTTTCTTCAATAGGCCCTCACCCACCAATCAATCTGAGCATTTGCGTGGGATGGTACCAAATGATCTTTAGTGTCATGGAAGAGGTTTGAACCCGGGTCTATTGACCCAAGCTCAAATGCTTACCAATGGACTAAAGGATCATTGGTAGTGATTATGATTAGCTAACCTTAAATGGTTTTACGAGATTAAAAACTCATTACTCACGCCGTTAAAAAAAAGAAAAAAAAAAAGAGCATGTTATCAAAACGTATATTGTTTGGTTTTAGAAAACTAGTAGGCATTTTTTTCGGTCGTTTAGATAAACTCATTGTGGTTAAACAACACAATAAGCTTAATACAGTAAGTGAAATGTCATGTATTACACTTATAAACGAGTCAACACGAGCTTAAGCCCCTCAACACGTTGTGTCTAGTAAGGCTAAAATATTACTCATGTCCCGAACATCTCGTTTGTGTGCCAATCGATGTGTGGATGGCTTTCCTTATAATAGCCCAGTCTCATCACCCGCCCAGTAGAACTGAATGTCCTTGGTTCAAAAGGCATCACACACCCGCACATCCAACCAAAGCTTTTTCGGATACCATTTATAACATCCCGTTTACTCTTACCACAATATTGTACACTTTACCCGTAGGCTCACGAATTTTGTTTTTTGGACCTAATGTAAAGACTTCTTATGTCACCCAAACTGGTACTACCCTACTAGTATTAAATGAGCATGCTTAACTGCTTAGTTCTTATGGGATCTTGTAGTAATTTACCACATACACGCTGTGTCATTGTAACACAAATGTCAACATTCTTTAGATGACTCATGTGATATTTGTCTAGGGTGTCACCGTTACCCAACACACCCTCCCCATTCCTCTTATGGACTCACCGTTCTTGATGGATGAGTCACTCCCATGGACGGACCCACATGTATGTCGGGTGTGGCATGAGCTACACCCGATTTTAGGTCACGAAGTGCAAAAATATTTCAAGTGCAACCCTCAAAATTTTTTTTACTACTTTCGTTTCTTACGATGTAACTTTAATTAACGAAATATTTTTTTTTGCAACACTCTCTAAAAATTCTTGGGTCCATCCCTGGTCACCCCACCATTCCGAATTGCTAAGGAGTAACTTCATCTACTTATACCCTAATATTGTCCGTTTTGACCGCATGGATTACCCACAATCCCCTAGCATGATCCCCAGGCTAGATTTTTATCGAGTAGCTTTAACACGCCTAATGCGTATACCGGTATATAAGCTTAAACACTTTATTAGATAAGTCGTCAAAACTTAACATGTTAATGGTAATGCAAGTCATAAGCTAACACAAATAAGCCATTGCACTACTGTCTGTTTAATAGCCTAGCTACCAACAGGAACAGGGAGGGAATTGAAGAACCAAAATATGCAGCAAACCAGCTGTTACTGAGAAAGAAAGTTGTTTCTAATTCTTAGATAGGTTGTTCATTGATTTTGTATGTTGCTTACATTTTCAGAACATGTTTTTATATATAAAAACAAGTTTGATACTTTTTATATTTATAGGTCGAGTTTGACTTCCTCGATAGTAATGTGAGATGATTGGTTGGATTAATGTAGTAATTGTCACTGCATCAAACCCACCCTCACTCACTGACATAAAGTTAAAAAAAAATAAAAACTTTTTTTTGTATTTTTGATGTTTTTGTTTTTGTTGTTTTTGATTTGATAATTGAGTTTGAGTAGAGAAGAGAAGAGAAGAGAATGGTTGGTTTTTAATTAATACTCTCGTAGAAAGATGTATAAGGAGTTAGATTCTTTATTTATTTTTTTTCTTTCTTTCTCTTTTTTCTATTAATTCCAAATCCTTTTTAATTCTAATAATTTTTGGGTGGGTGAGTTTGATTTTTATTTTTTATACTAGTTAGGGTTTCATCCATCCATTTATTTTTATTTATTTTTTACTTTACTCATTCATCAATCGCCCCCAATTCATAATCATAAATTAGGGCTCCTCCTTCAAATCCCCATCTGGGTTCTTCGATTCACTCGATTTCCTCATCTGGGTCGGTTTCTTTTTCCCTTAATTCCTTCTTAATCTGCTGTTTTTCATCTTTTTATTTTTTATTATTAATATATGTAGAAAAACAAGGATTAGTTCATGTGTACAAGATGATGATGTTCCAAGCAACTCCAAAACACACATGTTGCATGCTTGCTGTCTTGTCTGCTCCTCCTCCTGCTGCTGCTGCTAAAGATGACAGATTCCCATTTCCGGATATCGCGTCTTCCGGTCGTTTAGAGGTAGCTCATATGTGTTTTTTTTAATTGTTTTAAGTTAATGTTTTATATAACATGGTTAATGCAGGTTCAAACTTTAACTAGTCCGACGAAGGATGAGTTGCGGAAGGCTTTGGAGTCTGCACAACCGAATATTGTGTATTTTCAAGGACAACGTCTTCCGAATGACGAAGTTGGATCTCTTGCTTGGGAAGGTGGACAAGACTTGGCTGGGCTATTTGGTTCCCATTTGCCCACAACTGTATGTTGTTTTAACTTTAAAAGCTTATTTGTTACGAATTGTGCATTTATCATATTTTTAGTACATTGTATAACACATAGGGTATGCTGCCTTTTGTTGCCAGTGCTTTGTTGTATTGTTATTGTAGTCGATGAGTTGGATGCTTCACTGGTTTTCTATACGTGTATTCTTGTTAAAAACTTTTTTAGCTGATATTATAGATTATAAAACCGGATTTTAGGTTTTGTGGACTTAGTTATGTTGATGGTTCCGTTGGTATGTTATTTCTTGGGGACTGAAGTTGTGCAAAAAAAGGAACTATCACCAAACTCAGAGAACAAGGTGTATAAATCCGTAAAATCGGGAGTAGAGACATAGTTCTGATGTAAGAGTTAGAGTGAGATAATGGCGGGTTGGACCTGTCTCAAGTTCATAATACCATGATAATATTGAGTTTCCACTTCCATATGTCTGTAATCAAGTGGATGTATTATAATATAAGACTAATAGGCAAATTGGTATGATAGTTAGATGGAAAGGGCGGGAGGGGAGTGGGGAACCAGCCTAATTTGTTAGTCCGCGAACGCACCTCATCTGTTCTGGCTTAAGCTTGACTCTTCTGTATTCTGTTATAAAATTATTGAGTTTTCGTTACCCAAGTGTAACTTATGTGCCGTCTAGTCTATCATTATGTGTTTGATCCCAATCTTATTCTATGTTTATGTAGGTATATTTGGAATTTCCAAATGCTGAACAAGTAGCAGAGGCACTGCGCTTGAAGGTAAGGGAAATCGCTTTAGTATAAACGCACAACAGCTTATGTCCAAGTCTTGTATTTTCTTCCTTTCTCAAAATGGTAGCCTGAAAGTTAATGATGTGCTTGCTTGTTTCTTCAGGGCATCCCCTATGTGATATATTGGAAGACCACTTTTTCGTGTTACGCAGCTTCTCATTTTCGCCATGCACTACTCTCTGTGGTACAAAGGTTAGTTATGCACTTAAATGCTGCGGAGTATTATTCATTCTATATATCATGATCAAGACTTTCTGATTTTCCAAACATGAAGATTGAGCTCTATTTTGTTTGAGCATCATTCTTAAACCCCTATGTTCTTATGCTATCATGCTGTTTATGCCATATCTGTTGCTCTTGCAGCTCTTCTAGCCACACATGGGATGCTTTCCAACTTGCACATTCGTCTTTTAGGCTATATTGTGTAAGGAACAACCTTGTAGTCCCTGGTAATTCTGGAAAAGTTGAGGGCAAGCTAGGTCCATACCTTCTCGGGGATCCTCCTAAGATCAATGTTCCACCACCCGAGATTACTCGTGAAGATGACGAAGAAAAATATCCGGAGGAACTTCCTGCAATCAAGATATATGATGATGATGTAAACGTGAGATTTCTTGTTTGTGGATCTGTATCGACGTTGGTAAGTACCATTCAACAACTATGCCATCTTTCCTATTTCAAGTCTTCTTTATGCCACATGGTTTTCACATGCACCACTTTCCTTCAGGATGCTTCTTTATTGCAACCACTGGAAGATGGACTTAACGCTCTTCTAAGTATTGAAGTAAGTATGCTTTTAGTTATGCCCCTTTGTTGCGGGTTGGGGCAAGGAGATAAGTAGTCTAAGTTCTATGTTTGTCTGATTAAGTTGAGTACTAATGTTGGTACCTTTTTATTGTCTTCAGATGCGTGGGAGTAAACTTCACAATCGAGTTAGGTGTGTATCAGCTACAGCTTGTTCTCATTTCTAAATTTGTAGGTTTGGTTTCTAAGTTATTTCATTATGTGATGCAGTGCGCTTCCTCCACCTCTTCAGGCAGGAACATTTTCGCGAGGTGTTGTGACAATGCGATGTGATATCTCAACTAGCAGCTCTGCGTACATCTCACTTCTGGTATCCGGCAGTGCGCAAACATGCTTTGATGATCAGGTAGTCATTAATGATCATATCAGTACCTTTTCTTTTTTCTTTTTTTTTTTTAAATTTAGAAAACAGATTTTCTGGGTTCTAGAAACTGAGGTGTTTTTGGTGTTTCTTGTTTTCAGCTTTTGGAGAATCATATAAAACATGATGTCATTGAAAAAACTCAGTTAGTTCAAGCAGTAATGAGTTCTGATGATAACAAGGTGTCTGTATCTGAGCCGCGAGGATCATCTTCTATAGCCAAAAGCGTTTTTGAAGTTTCCATGAAGGTCCCTCTATGGGCTTCACAGGTTCATTGTTTTTTCTCTCTTTCAACAATGTGTTTGCCGTCCTCGACATTATCAATAATGGGCTGTTTTGTTTTCTCTCAGGTTTTAAGGCAGCTAGCACCAGATGTTTCTTACCGTAGTTTAGTTGCACTTGGCGTTGCTAGTGTCCAAGGGTTAGCCGTGGCATCGTTTGAGAAAGATGATGCAGATAGATTGCTTTTCTTCTGTAATAAACTAGAAAACAATAGCCATCGGAACATTAACAGTCCTCTCATTCCCGCATGGATGAGACAACCTCTTCCAAGTAGAAAAAGGCATATCGCAAACCCAGAAACCGGTCGTACTAATGGTTTAAGTCCGAGTGTAAAACAAGAATATATGGGAACCGAGATAGGCAACGGGTATGTAGTTAGACAGAAACCAAAAGTTGCTGCATTGAGGCCAATTCCACACATCCGCCACCAGAAAATGCTACCTTTTGCTGGGATTTCAGAGTCAAATGGACACGAGTATGGAGGGCTACTGAATACAAGTGTTTCATCTGTGCCTAAAGCAAAACACAACAGTGGTGGATCAGGTCACGCGGCTCATCGCAAATCATTATCAAGCTCATATCAAGCGAAACAATTAATTTCTTTAAACCCAATTCCTTTGAAGAAACATGGTTGCGATAGAAGTCCAATACACGTTTGCTCTGAGGTTTGTTACATTCACTGTTTCATGCCTAAGTTTATATAATTACTTCCTGCAAGATGGTTAAAGTTTTGTTATAAACTTTCAATTTATTTCTGATAAACATATCATTTCAGGATGAGTTTCTGAAGGACGTGATGCAGTTTTTGATTCTAAGAGGGCATAATCGTCTTATTCCTCAAGGCGGCCTTGCTGAGTTTCCTGATGCAATAATACTGATGCACGCGTTTGGACCTCTATAATCTATATAGAGAGGTGTGTTTTCATTAGAAATACATACTATTACGAGTAATTGATAAAGTATAAGCATAGAAAAGGATAAATTTACCTTTTTGTCCTTTATAGGTGGTTTCAAGAGGTGGCTTTCATGTTGGCAATGGAATCAACTGGAAAGGGCAAGTTTTCTCAAAGATGCGTAACCACACAATCACAAATAAAATGACGGTAAGTCCCTTTTAATGATACACTGTCATTCAACGGTTTTTGTTATGCACCAGAAATAAAGAGGTGACTTCTTCATTTTGTTGATGTGCAAGTTTGTAATCCTTTTTGTTAATTAACAGGGTGTTGGAAATACACTTAAGAGACACTACGAGACCTATCTTTTGGAATACGAATTGGCACATGACGATGTAGACGGGGAGTGCTGCTTGTTGTGTCACAGGTGGTTATAATTTCTTGTTACTTTGATGGTATGTTTGGTATGACACGTGTGAGTCTGCGAGTATGCTAATGCATTTTTATCTTAAATTTCCATAACAGTAGCGCAGCTGGGGATTGGGTCAACTGTGGGATATGTGGAGAGTGGGCTCATTTTGGTTGTGACAGACGGCAGGGTCTTGGTGCCTTCAAGTATGCATGCATACTACTTCTTTGATGGTTCATAGCAATAACAAATGTGTGGAAATTGATCTGCGTTGGTTTTTGCAGTGATTATGCAAAGCACAGCATCTGACTAGAGTATATATGCTCCTCAATGCACCATCGCTAACTTCAAGAAAAAGCAAATCGGTGAACCAACAACGGATATTCTTGAAACTCATTCTACGCCACATTTTTGGTTGTAACTTTTTTCTTGTTATGTTTCTAGCATATGTTCCTAGCTTGTGTTATGAGGAAAGATAGGGCTAAAATGAGAAGGGGGTATTTGTGTAATATATGTATATCAGCAGCATCATCATCATCATCATCTCCCATTTTGTAGCATGTTTTTATTTCATCTATAGCCTTGAGTGACAAATTACAAATGCATGAGTGTCTTTAACTTTTAACTCTTATCATATCAATTTATATGAACCCAAATGGTCCCCAACATATGTACCCCATAAATTTAACAAAATTAAGGGCCCGTTAGGTATATAAGGTGGGTTTAGGATTGAATTAGATTTGATTTATAGTTAGAATTTGGGTTTGGGTTGTGAAAGAATAAAAAAAATTGTTTGTTTAGTTTCGTTTGGCATAAAAGTTAAAATTAATAATAATTATTTTTAATATGAAATAAAAGAGATGGCCGCCCACTAAAAGTAAGTAAGATCAAGTAACCAAAAACTAACAAGAAAAACAAAAATTTAATATAATTGTATGGGATTATATGATACAAAGTGGAAACATATTGAAACACTTTCAAAAAGTCACCTATTTGAACCGGATTTGCACATGCCTCTACAGTAGGGGTTCAACCCCAAAAGCAAAACTCATAATTGTCAACCAAATAGCATATTATAAGTCCAAAGCTAAATCTAATGCCAAATGTATTAAACCAAACGGGCCCTAAAGTTAAGTAAAAAATCTCAGTATGTGATACTTTGTTTGGATTCAGGAAATCAAAGACTCGATCAAGGCACGCCACAATCTAGATTTTTAATAATTGTTGTAATGTTTTAATAAGTTACGTAATGTTTTTATTTTATTAGAATTATTATGTAACATTTTAATTATTAATGAAAATTTATTTTGTGTTAAAAATGTTAAAAAAATAAATAAATAAATAAAATAAAATAAAATAAAAAGATCTTGGTCGCCCTTACTGGAGCACTCAATCTCCCTACGAAGGCGTTGGAGAAAGAATCTGACGTGGCAGTAAAAGTAAATGATTGAATCCCTTACTGGAACCAGCCTTTTAATTGTACATACTTTTAAATCAATCAAGCATTATTCCATATTCCGCACTCCATTATCTATCTATACTATATTATAAAGCATTTGGGACATTCCTAAAAATGAAGGCTTAAAAATTAAGATTAAACACTTGCTTATAATGACAAATTTTAATAAGTACATCTATAATAACATTTGTTACAACACTTTAAAGCATTTTTTGTAGACATGTTTTAAAAAAATACAAAGTAATTTAATATAAGAGAAAAAACGTCTATAACATTAAATACATAATAAATGTTATTTTTAAAACACCCCTAATATGAAAAATACTTGTTCTTGTACATATTGTACAAACTAATAAAACACATGAATCTTCATACAATTTATATGTAAACAAGTTGATGGTACATATGTTTTTAAAAAATAGATCGGACCAACGGTTCAACGGGAACCGGAGTCACCACCTGGTTTGGCTAGCCCATAAAAGTCGCTCATTTAAAACCATATTATTAAATCAATAGAGTTTAAAAATGCATACTAAATTAAAATGTTCAAAAAATATTATTAAATCGCAAGAGTGCCTCGAGAATCAACATATAATGCCTTTTAGAAAACTTACCAGAAACTAAAAACTTAATTTCATTAATTCAAATAAAAATACAATACGTAACTTAAAAAAAACATACGAATTTTTTTTTAAAATTACTTAATTTTATGGATGTAATTAAAAAATTAAAAATAATACTAAACTTTAAAAAAATACACAATTTTGGGCCCTACATTATTTTTTTTAAAAATTTTCACACAAATTTAATATTATTCATAAACTAAAAATACAATAGCAAACTAAAAAAAATTTATGGACAAAAAAGTCATGAAAATTAAAAACACTGTCCAATTGTGCTATGGGAGCAAACCCAAAGCCCAACAATTCTTTTAATTTGTCTTAGTCACAGTATCCTACCCTAATAATTTTACTCATATAAAACACACACCTACCCACATTTTATTTCCGAAATGAGATCCTCCTCTAGTTAAGAAGATCAACTTAACTCAAGTTGGGAATATATGAGCCTGAATTTGATCTAATAGTTCAAATCAAAAGAACTTATTTGGTTTGAGCCATCGGATTGATGATCCAATGACTCATATATTTCTCAACTTGAGAAAGTTATCCTCTCAACTTAAGAGGAACCCAATCCATTTCTTCCACCTTCTTCTACCTCAAAACAACACAACACACGCAGTTGTAAAAAAAAAAAGGGGTGGGGGGGAATTACATACTTCATCCCACATATGTTACATCAATATTTACATATTTCTTCAAATACAAGTTTTTAATGCATGATGCTAAAGCCTATTAATGCAAGGTTTGAGAAAATACGTGAAAAATGTGATGCCATGCATTACGTGCATGTAAATGCCAAAAAAAAATAAAAAAAATAATACGACACTAAAAACACAACACAAACAGTCACAAACCCAAAAAAGGGTGGTTGAAAAGTTGAATGGCAAAATAACTCTTTTACTACATCTTCAATGTAGGAAGGCTCGGCGTCGGTCAAAACCGAACCGAACCGACGAATCGACAAAACCGAAAACCGAAATTCATAAAACCAAAACCGAAACCGAACCGATGGGCCGGCCGGGTCGGTTCGGTTTTGTCGTTCCGTCGGTTCGGTTCGGTTTAGGTGTATTTAAGTATGTTTTGTCGGTTTTGGGTCGAACCGAACCGAACCGACCGAATCGAAAACATGCAAAACATTTAAACCAAAACCGAACCAACGGTCGGCCGTCGAAATGTCGGTCGGTCTTTGGGTTTTGTCGGTGGTTGGGCCCCGGCCGTTTGAACTTTTGACGCCAAGCCCTACTTCAAATGCCAAATTGCTCTTTTACCTAAATATTTATTACTAAACCCTCCCTATTTAACTCCCCCAACAACTTTTCACCAACACACTTTTTTCTTCCCTACCTCTTCATTTCAGTCTAGAGTGTTTTTTTTCTTCATCTTCTCCATCTCAAAAGAGTAAAATTTTAAGGTGAGTTATTTCTTTTTATACTTTTTTAAAATCTAACCGCTTGCCTTCTCATGATATAGATCTGCTCCTTTTGCTAGCATGTTGATCAAAGTTGGAATAATTGGTTTTGTGGTCCATTTAGTCGACGTTTTCTTAGAGATTACGATGCTACATCTTTTTCGACCAAGGTTCCTCTGTTTAAATGGCAGGTAATCTCTTTTTTAAAATGCCATAGAATATTTATTTTCGGTTTAGATCTGGTAATGGTCAAACAGAATATTAGTATTGTGTTGCGTTGAAATGTGTAGCTACTAGGCTGAACAAAATCCTTTGGTACATCTTCTTACTTTCAAACTTTTCATTCTCTTTTTTAGGGTAATTAGTAAAGTAAGTATCTAAATTTGAAATGCGTGTGTTTGGTAGAAGGAAATGGGATCAAAGAAATGGAAATGATATAATTTCGCTTGTTTTTGTAAATTGATTTTCACTCCATCTGGTTAAGGAAATGGAGATCTTTACAATTTCTCTCAAAAGGGCTAAAGTCAAAAATTAAAGAGGGGTATAAGAAGCACTAAACTAATAATATTATTTTTCTATAAACTTCAGTATTATGCATAATCATATATAAACAACAAACAGCATTGCACCCAAAGAGCTTATTTTGCTATTGTAAAAGTTGTTAATCTTAATATTTGATTAATCCTGTAGGTTGTTCAGCGTTTGATGGGCCGATTAAAAGGATATCGGTCTAGTTGATATTGACAACCGCGAAAAGACAACACCTAACTGGAAGGTTCTACTAAAAATAAATATTGTTATTATTATTATTTCCGACTTTTAACAAAATTATTATCTACTTGCTCACTTTCTTTCTTTTCTTTTTTGTTGTAGGAAGAACAAGGGAGTGTTCAAGAGCAAAATAGCAACCTTCTAAAAGAACATAAGGAAATCTCACAAAGGATTAAAAGCATTCGCGAAAAGCTTGCTTTGTTAGGTCATGTAGAGGAGTCCATCGAGCTTGAATATGCTGAATTGATTAGGAGTGATTCTAAAGTACAAGAAGTACAACAAGTAGTAGAAGAAGAAGTACAAGAAGAAGAAGAGACTCTTGTTGAAGTAAGTTGACTTTCTAGCTAATCACTTGCTTTTATTGTAATGCTATATATTGATTTAGTTTTAAAAGAATAAGAACCCCATTTATGTATAGCCTTTGTAGTCTGATTGAATATATGTATATGTATATACACCTGTTGAGTTTAACTGATATTTATGATGGTCCATCCAAGATTTGTCTTGGTCTTAATACTTTCATAGGCTCCCACATGTAATTGATTTATAATTTGTTTTAAATCTTTTTGTTTGTGCTTTGACAGGATATGGATAACTCATTCACCTGTTAACTTCCAATTTAAAGAGGCTAGAAGTGATATGTAAGCGTCTTGGGGCGGCTGATTATGATTTTTTAGAGGTTAGTTACGCCCGCTAACTTTATTTTTCTTTTAATAATCATTTTCTGCGTTGTAAAGTGTATTATATTACATATTCAGGCTAAACGAGTGGAAACTGTAGAGCTTGATGAACAGAATAAGCAACTTCAAGCGAGTCTCATTCAGAAGAAGCGTTCGTCTATCTTTGCTCAACAAATTAATGGTAAATCACACTCTACATACGTGGATGTATATGTGTGTTTTGTAGAATCCGTCCTCGGGTGCATACTGGGGTAGGGGTTTCGAGCATTCCATTTGAGTCAAATTACAAGGATACAATTACTGTATTTGGAGGTATGTACTCTTTTTAGATGGGTATTTTATATAATAAATAAATAATAACACAAACAACGCCTCAGTTGAGTGACCAATGAGTCATGCAATCTTAATTCTAAAAAGCATAACAATAAGTTCATAACACCATGATAATATTTAGATTCCACTTTCAAGAGTCACTAATCAAGTGGATGTGTTATAATATAAGAATAAAGAATAATAGGCAAATTGGTAAGATAGTTGGATGGAAAGGGGGGTCCGCGAACGCACCTCATCTGTTCTGGCTTAAGCTTGACTCTTCTGTATTCTGTTAAAAAATTATTGAGTTTTCATTACCCAGGTGTAAGTTATGTGCTGTCCATTCTTTCATCATTTGTTTGATCCCAATCTTATTCTATGTTTATGTAGGTATATTTGGAATTTCCAAATGCTGAACAAGTAGCAGAGGCACTGCACTTGAAGGTAAGGGAAATCGCTTTAGTATAAACGCACAACAGCTTATGTCCAAGTCTTGTATTTTCTTCCTTTCTCAAAACGGTAGCCTGAAAGTTAATGATGTGTATGCTTGATTTTTTTAGGGGATCCCTTATGTGATATATTGGAAGAACACTTTTTCATGTTACGCAGCTTCACATTTTCGACATGCACTACTTTCTGTGGTACAAAGGTGAGTTAAGAACTTAAATGCTATTATTCGATATATCATGATTTAAGACTTTCAGGTTTTCCAAACATGAAGATTGAACTCTATTTTGTTTGAGCATCATTCTTACACCCCTATGTTCTTATGCTATCATGCTGTTTATGCCATATGTGTTGCTTTTGCAGCTCTTCTAGCCACACATGGGATGCTTTCCAACTTGCACATTCGTCTTTTAGGCTATATTGTGTAAGGTACAACCTTGTAGTCCCAGGTAATTATGGAAAAGTTGAGGGCAAGCTGGGTCCATACCTTCTGGGGATCCACCACCGAGATTACTCGTGAAGATGACGAAGAAAAATATCCGGAGGAACTTCCTGCAATCAAGATATATGATGATGTTGTAAACGTGAGATTTCTTGTTTGTGGATTTGTATCGACGTTGGTAAGTACCATTCAACAACTATACCATCTTTCCTATTTCAAGTCTTCTTTATGTCACATGGTTTTCACATGCACCACTTTCCTTCAGGATGCTTCTTTATTGCAACCACTGGAAGATGGACTTAATGCGCTTCTAAGTATTGAAGTAAGTATGCTTTTAGTAATGCATCTTTATTGCGGGTTGGGGCGAGGATACAATTAGTCTAAGTTCTAACTATGCTTGTCTGCTTAAGTTGAGTACTAATGCTGGTTCCTTTTTGTTGTCTTCAGATGCGTGGGAGTAAACTTCACAATCGAGTTAGGTGTGTATCAGCTACAGCTTGTTCTCATTTCTAAATTCGTAGCTTTTTGTTGTCTTCAGATGATCAGGTAGTCATTAATGATCATATCAGTACCTTTTCTTTTTTCTTTTTTTTTTTAAATTTAGAAAACAGATTTTCTGGGTTCTAGAAACTGAGGTGTTTTTGGTGTTTCTTGTTTTCAGCTTTTGGGTTCTAGAAACATGATGTCATTGAAAAAACTCAGTTAGTTCAAGCAGTAATGAGTTCTGATGATAACAAGGTGTTTGTATCTGAGCCGCGAGGATCATCTTCTATAGCCTGTGGGGCAAGCGTTTTTGAAGTTTCCATGAAGGTCCCTCTATGGGCTTCACAGGTTCATTGTTTTTTCTCTCTTTCAACAATGTGTTTGCCGTCTCGTTCGACATTATCAATAATAGGCTGTTTTGTTTTCTCTCAGGTTTTAAGGCAGCTAGCACCAGATGTTTCTTACCGTAGTTTAGTTGCACTTGGCGTTGCTAGTGTCCAAGGGTTAGCCGTGGCATCGCTTGAGAAAGATGATGCAGATAGATTGCTTTTCTTCTGTAATAATCTAGAAAACAATAGCCATCGGAACATTAACAGTCCTCTCATTCCCGCATGGATGAGACAACCTCTTCCAAGTAGAAAAAGGCATATCGCAAACCCAGAAACCGGTCGTACTAATGGTTTAAGTCCGAGTGTAAAACAAGAATATATGGGAACTGAGATAGGCAACGGGTATGTAGTTAGACAGAAACCAAAAGTTGCTGCATTGAGGCCAATTCCACACATCCGCCACCAGAAAATGCTACCTTTTGCTGGGATTTCAGAGTCAAATGGACACGAGTATGGAGGGCTACTGAATACAAGTGTTTCATCTGTGCCTAAAGCAAAACACAACAGTGGTGGATCAGGTCACGCGGCTCATCGCAAATCATTATCAAGCTCATATCAAGCGAAACAATTAATTTCTTTAAACCCAATTCCTTTGAAGAAACATGGTTGCGATAGAAGTCCAATACACGTTTGCTCTGAGGTTTGTTACATTCACTGTTTCATGCCTAAGTTTATATAATTACTTCCTGCAAGATGGTTAAAGTTTTGTTATAAACTTTCAATTTATTTCTGATAAACATATCATTTCAGGATGAGTTTCTGAAGGACGTGATGCAGTTTTTGATTCTAAGAGGGCATAATCGTCTTATTCCTCAAGGCGGCCTTGCTGAGTTTCCTGATGCAATACTGAATGCAACGCGTTTGGACCTCTATAATCTATATAGAGAGGTGTGTTATCATTAGAAACACATACTATTACGAGTAATTGACAAAGTATAAGCATAGAAAAGGATAAATTTACCTTTTTGTCCTTTATAGGTGGTTTCAAGAGGTGGCTTTCATGTTGGCAATGGAATCAACTGGAAAGGGCAAGTTTTCTCAAAGATGCGTAACCACACAATCACAAATAAAATGACGGTAAGTCCCTTTTAATGATACACTGTCATTCAACGGTTTTTGTTATGCACGAGAAATAAAGAGGTGACTTCTTCATTTTGTTGACGTGCAAGTTTGTAATCCTTTTTGTTAATTAATAGGGTGTTGGAAATACACTTAAGAGACACTACGAGACCTATCTTTTGGAATACGAATTGGCACATGACGATGTAGACGGGGAGTGCTGCTTGTTGTGTCACAGGTGGTTATAATTTCTTGTTACTTTGATGGTATGTTTGGTATGACACGTGTGTGTCTGCGAGTATGCTAATGCATTTTTATCTTAAATTTCCATAACAGTAGCGCAGCTGGGGATTGGGTCAACTGTGGGATATGTGGAGAGTGGGCTCATTTTGGTTGTGACAGACGGCAGGGTCTTGGTGCCTTCAAGGTATGCATACTACTACTTCTTTGATGGTTCATAGCAATAACAAATGTGTGGAAATTGACGGTGTTGGTTTTTTTGCAGGATTATGCAAAGACAGACGGATTAGAGTATATATGTCCTCAATGCACCATCGCTAACTTCAAGAAAAAGCAACCGAGAACCAACAACGGATATTCTTGAAACTCATTCTTACGCGCCACATTTTGGTTGTAACTTTTTTCTTGTTATGTTTCTAGCATATGTTCCTAGCTTGTGTTATGAGGAAGATAGGGTTAAAATGAGAAGGGGGTATTTGTGTAATATATGTATATCATCATCATCATCATCATCTACCATTTTGTAGCATGTTTTTATTTCATCTATAGCCTTGAGTGACAAATTACAAATGCATGAGTGTCTTTAACTTTCAACTCTTATCATATCAATTTATATGAACCCAATGGTCCCTAACATGTACCCCATAAATTTAACAAAAAAAATTGAAGTTAAGTAAAAAATCTCAGTATGTAATACTTTGTTTGAATTCAGTCTTTTAGGTAGTTTTGTACTAATGAATTTGACATATTTTAGATGTGCAATAAATTTAACAACAGACCTAATTAAAATTATTATTAAAACAGTTGAGAGTTGTAAATATTACTGTAGCTATTTAATGCTATGCAAGTAAAATTAGTATTTTGACTCCCTTCGGTGTAAATTTGGTTTAGCTGACAACATCATTTTTACTACTGTACAAGATATTGAATTACTCAATCATAATCAAGTGTGTTTGTTTTGCCTTCATGTTTCTCGGGATTGTATCCATTCTTTTTGAAAATGTTAACCAATCATAATTATTCATGACTTGTAATTAAATAGTACGTACATATTTTTAACCGAAACCTTTTAACCCGTTGCAAATTTGCAATGGAAAAAAGATTTGTCTTTTTTAACCCATTATCTAAATTTCAAAATTCAAGCAAAATGATAACTATTGATTAACTTGCCACCAATAAATTCTTTATATCAAACCAAACCGTGTTTTTATAAACATGTAGTACTATATTTTAAATGTTTCAATAAATTAATGGTGTCTTTAGGATGATAAGGGGTCGTGGCCACACCTAATATATAATAGAATAATATTTTCATGTGCACTCTTTACAAAGAAAGGTATAATTTTATTTACATGCATGTTTTGAGTTTAATATGTTTTGGTTTGTAATCTTGATATTGTGCATAAATCTACTGGTTTGTTTGATGACTTTTAAATACGCTTTTTGTCAAGATGTATAACAGTTTTTAGTAGCGTTTAGGGTGTGTGAAATCGGTTTCAACAAAACCAAAAATGAAACGGAACCGAACAAAAAAAATAGAACCGAATTTGTAAACGAACCAAATTCGCCACACCGAATCAAACCAAATTAAATATTTGGTTCGGTTATGGTTTTGACAAAATGAAACCGAACCAAACCGAAAACCGAATTCACATAAATATATACTCTCCGTCCCATATTAATGTCCAGTTTGACTTTTTATAATCTTTCCTCTTTAATTTTGACCTTAAATATTTTTGTTTGTGTTAAATAATGCTTGATACAAAATATATGAATGAATTGCGTTTTAAATGTATTTTCCAGTAGTATAATTTTCATTAAATATTATATAATACAAACAAAAATATTTAAGCGAAATACTACAAAAAGTCAAACTGAACAATTAATATGGGACGGAAGCAATATTATTTATATATTATATTAAAAAAAAAATTAAAACTCTTTCATAATATAAATACAACATTTTTTAAGCTTGATTTTTATTTATTTATTTTAAAAAATCTATATAATTAAAATAATATAATTCGGGTTATTCGGTTCAGTTGTTTTGGTTTACCTGATAACCGACCGACAAACCCCCTTAGTAGCGTTGATAAAATAAAGTAATAATATCACCATGAAATAAAGTGACAATATTAACTATGAACCATTTTTTAATGATATACACGATCGTTCTAAAAGGCTCGCAGCTGGGCGCGTGAGGCCGGTATGCCGCCACGCCATGCCGCCTTATGCCACATGCTTTTGTAAACTCGATATATATGAATTATGATATGAATATATAAATATTTTCATACTTTGTGCCGCCTTATGTCACGCCTTATAAACGCAAAAAGATTCGCTAATGCAAAGGCGTAAGGCTTGGTCATGCCGCCACGTCACGCCTTACGCTATTTATAACATTGTATACACGCATGGGCAAAACTTGGGTAAAAAAAACACCAAAGTTGATTCTGGTACGTTAAAAAACACCAAGGCAAAACTTGGACACAAATTTAAAAGTGAAAAACACTATATAATAGTCAATATTTTTTACCCAATACTAAATAAGTTTTTGAAAAACAATTAGTTAAGTGTGTGTTTGTTTTTAAAAAAAAAAAGTCTTACTAGCCCTCTTACTCTTATCAGTAAGAGGAGGACAGACGTTTTGGTTGTTTGTTTTTTTCTTTTGAGTAAGACCCAGTTAGACATATAACATCTTACTCAGAAGAGATGGGACTTGTCTTATCTTCTTACTCGCTTTTGTAAACTTTATAAAATATATTTGATTGTTTATTAACTATGTTATATTTATGATAAAAAGTCTTGTTTCATATTTACATAAGTTACTTATTATCGCATTGCGTTGGTCTAATAAACAAATTGCAAAAATGATCACTTAAAATCATTCGGACAATTATACAAAAACAAACAACATTATTTCGTTTAAATTTAGACTTTCTAGCCTCCTCTTACTAGTAAGATGTGGTAATCAGATTCAGACTCAAAACATCTTAACGAAACGAACGCCCTAGAAAAACTCTATAAGTTTGTCTCCCATAACCCCATCATTCCCATACACCTTAAATAAACACACCACCGGACATTTAAGTCATCCCACTGCTCTATTAGGTATATTGTTTTAATTCTAGGTTTATTAAATTGAAGTGTTCGATCGGATCCGAATTCTCTAGTGGTTTGATTTATATATATTTTAATAAAGTAATTCTTGTTTTTGATCCGTTAATTTTAGCGCATATAGCCTGTTTGATGAAATGCCTAAACTCTAAACCGTAATTCCATCTTTTAATCAAGAAAGAAAATTTAAGTGTTAGAATTTTGGGATGCGCTTGGGTGAAAGATGGATAAAATAGGTTTGTTTTGGTAAAAGAAATGTCTTAATAGTTGTTTCGTTATTGATCGTCTTTCCATCGAGGCTTGATTTATAAAGTAAAATTGCCATTTCTTGTTTAAATTGCTTAAAAGGTGTTGCCTTCTTTTCTGTGTAGTCAATTTCGGTGGTATACCAGTGGTATTTCGGATTTCGGTCCTCCACTGGTATACCAGTCACCGAAATTGGTCCAAATTTTGGTCCCGAGATTTTTGGTGAAATTTACCGAAATCTCACCGAAATTGACGAAATTGTCCAAATTTCAGTCCAAATTTCGGTGGTGTACCGGTTTTCTAGGTTTTCTTAATTTTTTTTAATTTTTTTTTTGTCCAAACTTAAACACAACATAATAAACACTAATTTTTGCAAGTATTAACACTAATCTATCAAATATTGACACTTTTAAGCTTGAATTTTGTATTTTGATTAAGTACTAAGTATTAATTATTATATAGATATACAACAACACAACAACAACAACAACAACAACAACATACCCAATCCCGCCGAAGCAGGGTATGGGGGAGGTAGAATGTAGACAGTACCTACCCCTACCCCAGGGATAAACCCGGGGTATTATATAGATATAGATATAATACCTATCTGCAATATATAGATATAGATATTGCATAATATTAAAATTACCGAAATACCACCGAAATCCCAACGAAATACCAAAAATTTCGTGTCTCGGTACTTGACCGAAACACAAAAATTTCGGTCATTAACTACACAGCTTCTTTTTATACGAGTGGCCTTTAACCCTTTTCTTTCCTCTAACTGCTTGCTTTCTCATGATATAGATCTGCTCCTTTTGCTAGCATGTTGATCAAAGTTGGAATAATTGGGTTTGTGGTCCATTTAGTCGATGTTTTCTTAGAGATGACGATGTTACATCTTTTTCGACCAAGGTTCCTCTGTTTAAATGAAAGGTAATCTCTTTTTTAAAATGTCATAGAATATTTATTTTCGGTTTAGATGTAGTAATGGTCAAACAGAATATTAGTATTGTGTTGCCTTGAAATGTGTATCTAATCCTTTGGTACATCTTCTTACTTTCAAACTTTTCATTTTCTTTTTTAGGGTAATTAGTAACGTAAGTATCTATCTCAAAAAATTTGCTTACTCAAATTGTCTGAAAACCAATTTTGATGTATTTTTTTTTTTTTTTTTAATTTTTTTTTTTAATTAAGGAAACTGCTTCACACTTAGTATTAGGGTGTGTTTGGTAGAAAGAAATGGGATCAAAGAAATGGAAATGATATAACTTCGCTTGTTTGGTAGACTAGAGAAACTATAAGGTGGAGACATTCAAATTTTCCAGAAATGACTTTGTGTTTGTAAATTGATTTTCACTCCATCTGGTAAGGAAACGGAGATCTTTACAATTTCTCTCAAAAGGGATAAAGTCAAATTAAAAGAGGGGTATAAGAAGCACTAAACTAATAATATTATTTTTCTATAAACTTCAGTTGAGTCAACTAAGATATTGGTTCTTTGCTTATGAAGAAATCTGATGCACTGTTGATGATAATGATATCCAGGTTGGGGATCTTCTAATAATAAAACTTGATGGAGTGAATATGTCAATTTTGAAAGTTAAAAAACCATGCCCCCGTGATGTCAACAAGGTAATACTTATTACCTATGATTGTCTTTTTTTTTTTTTTTTTTTAAGTTTCCATTCGCGATGTTTGTGTGTAAGTTATACATATTGCACCGTTTTGATAGTGTTATTTTTGCATTGATAGTTTCTTTCTCTTACTTCTCATCGTCAAAACAAGAAGCCCGAAGCTCTAGCTTACCGAGCCTTGAGGTATATACAAATTTTATCAATTTCTTTCTTACCAAGATTATTTTGCTTATGTAGTTTAGGCATCTTGTAGTTTCAAAGTTATTTTGTAAGAGAGTTGGGTTACTTATACCCATTTTTTATACTCGAACATTTAAGATAAGTTGGGATAAATTTTGATATTAGTAGCCTTTGGCACATGTTAATCAGTAACGTTGTTCATATGATCATGTCTGAAAGACTTTTTTTCACCTAGATATGATGTCTTGTTAACCATAGCATATGGAGGAGTATTAAACTTTACATGTTTATTTAAATTATCAGTTTTTTTTTTTAATAAAATATTTAAGGGATGGAAACGGGTCGGGTTTGGGGCGGGTTTTAGCGTACCCGTACCCGCTTAAAATATCTCAACCCGTACCCGCCCCATTACCCCCGGATACCCGATTAATATTATCCATCGGTTTTTCGGGTTTCCCCGCGGGTATCGGTTATCCCCAGTTAAATATTTTATGGACAAAATAGCGGTATTAAATATCACCCTAATGTATTCAAATTTTTTAAAGAAGATGAATATCGTATCAAACGTTTTAACACTTTTTCTATAAATCTCTTTTCATTTTTTTTTCCAATACCAACTGTTCATGTTATTATATATTGTATAGAAAGTTTGCAAAATCTCAGTTTTTCGTTGTTTGATAATTTTTCATTGCTCGAGTCATAGTAGTTTATTTATATGAAAAATAACGAGCAGTGTTGCCAATTTCCATCTCCCATGCCTTTAATATGATGCTGCTTACTTACCAATTTATTATTATGTTACATATATCAATTTTCAATCTTTTTTCTAGGTACGCTCACCACGACGTGCTTACGCTACTCGTAGCACTGGTCCGGTTGCTACCCAATCTCCTCCGGTACAGTCTACTGTCATGGCTTCGCGTCGAGAAAGCTAGAAAAGGATTGTTTACCGTGTTCGAGGTGCACCAAGAAGTTTAGCATAGCTTCATTACTTGAAAAGTTTAACTATGTCAAAGCTACCATTGGAAATATCAACCTCACAGAATGGGTTTGCCCTAGCTGCAAAGGAGATTGCAAATGCAAAGACTGCAAAGGGAAATTAATTGCTGAGAATTTTCTTCATGAACAACCTTCTTCTCCTCCTCCTCCTCCTAATCATGCTCTTGATGAGGTACGACACTCACTCCTATTTTCTATATTAAAACAGTTTTACTACTATATATGCTTTTCCAAACTAATAATGCCACTTTTAACCAAAATTCATCCATGTTTGTCAAAGACTTGTTACGTTTTTTTTTGGTGAATGGTAAAATATAATATATATATTCAGCAAATTACAAGAGCAAAATGTTTGACAAATCCAACATCATCTCAAAAGTTGCTTTATACAGAATGAAACAGCACATCAATTTTGCAAACCATTTCACCTATAACAAGACTAGCCCGACATATATATGTTTATTGCTTTCCAATCATAACTCAAATTATCCCCATTCTACTTCTTACTTGTCCTCTCTTCTATCTATATATACATGACTATTGCTCTTCTTGTATATTAGAGTACATATTATGCATAATCATATATAAACAACAACAACAAGCAGCTTATTTTGCTACTGTTAAAGTTCTTAATCTTAATATTTTTGATTAATCTTGTAGGTTGTTAAGCGTTTGATGGGCCAATTAAAAGGACATCGTCAACTTTTTAAGATCGGTCTAGCTGATATTGACAACCGTGAAAAGACAACAACTAACTTGAAGGTTCTACTAAAAATAAATATTGTTATTATTATTATTTCCGACTTTTAACAAAATTATTATCTACTTGCTCACTTTCTTTCTTTTCTTTTTTGTTGTAGGAAGAACAAGGGCGTGTCAAAGAGCAAAATAGCAACCTTCTAAAAGAACATAAGGAAATCTCAGAAAGCATTAAAAGCATTCGCGAAAAGCTACCTTTGTTAGGCCATGTAGACGAGTCGATTGACCTTGAATATGCTGAATTGATTAGGTGTGATTCTGAAGTACAAGAAGTACAAGAAGAAGAAGTGTAAGTTGTTTTGTTTCTTAGTTAATCACTTGCTTTTATTGTAATGCTATATATTGATTTAGTTTTAAAAGAATAAGAACCCCATTTATGTATAGCCTTTGTGTGTGTGTATATATATATATATATATATATATATATATATATATATATATATATATATATATATATATATATATATATATATATACACCTATTGAGTTTAACGGATATTTGTGATGGTCCATCCAAGCTTTGTCTTGGTCTTAATACTTTCATAGGCTTCCACATGTAATTGATTTATAATAAGCCTATGAAAGTATTAAGACCAAGACAAAGCTTGGATGAACCATCAATATCGTTAAACTCAATAGGTGTATATATATATATATATGTGTGTGTATATATATATATATATATATATATATATATATATATATATATATACACCTATTGAGTTTAACGGATATTTGTGATGGTCCATCCAAGCTTTGTCTTGGTCTTAATACTTTCATAGGCTTCCACATGTAATTGATTTATAATTTGTTTTAAATGTTTTTGTTTGTGCTTCGACAGGATATGCCCTTCATTCACATGTTAACTTCCAATTTAAAGAGGTTAGTTACGCCCGCTAACTTTATTTTTCATTTAATAATCATTTTCTGCGTTGTAACGTGTATTATATTACATATTCAGGCTAAATGAGTGGAAACTGTAGAGCTTGATGAACAGAATAAGCAACTTCAAGCGAGTCTCATTCAGAAAGAAGCGTTTCGTCAATCTTTGCTCAACAAATTAATGGTAAATCACACTCTACATACACTTTAAAGAAAGCACCTAATGGTGGTTTTGTTTTATTATTTCTTATTTTATTTTCAGGACAAGCGTGGATATATACGTGTGCTTTGTAGAATCCGTCCTCGGGTGCATACTGGGGTAGGGGTTTCGAGCATTCCATTTGAGTCAAATTACAAGGATACAATAACTGTATTTGGAGGAGGTATGTACTCTTTTCAGATGGGTATATTATATAATAAATAAATAATAGCACAAACAACGCCTCAGTTGAGTGACCAATGAGTCATGCAATCTTAATTCTAAAAAGCATAACAATAAGTTCATAACACCATGATAATATTTAGATTCCACTTTCAAGAGTCGCTAATCAAGTGGATGTATTATAATATAAGAATAAAGAATAATAGGCAAATTGGTAAGATAGTTAGATGGAAAGGGCGGGAGGGGAGTGGGGAACCAGCCTAATTTGTTAGTCCGCGAACGCACCTCATCTGTTCTGGCTTAAGCTTGACTCTTCTGTATTCTGTTAAAAAATTATTGAGTTTTCATTACCCAGGTGTAAGTTATGTGCTGTCCATTCTTTCATCATTTGTTTGATCCCAATCTTATTCTATGTTTATGTAGGTATATTTGGAATTTCCAAATGCTGAACAAGTAGCAGAGGCACTGCGCTTGAAGGTAAGGGAAATCGCTTTAGTATAAACGCACAACAGCTTATGTCCAAGTCTTGTATTTTCTTCCTTTCTCAAAATGGTAGCCTGAAAGTTAATGATGTGTATGCTTGATTTTTTTAGGGGATCCCTTATGTGATATATTGGAAGAACACTTTTTCATGTTACGCAGCTTCACATTTTCGCCATGCACTACTTTCTGTGGTACAAAGGTGAGTTAAGAACTTAAATGCTATTATTCGATATATCATGATTTAAGACTTTCAGGTTTTCCAAACATGAAGATTGAACTCTATTTTGTTTGAGCATCATTCTTACACCCCTATGTTCTTATGCTATCATGCTGTTTATGTCACACCCCCAAATTACCTGTTTTGCAGCGGAATGGAATTCCTGGGGATTGACTGTCATAGCATCACAATCACAGTTATATTGAACGACCTAAAGTGTCGTTTGGAAAATACATCGTTTGATTTAATAAAACAATCAGAGTTTACAAAGTAGGTCCCAAATGAAAATCAACTTGAGCGGAAATAAGTTTGTTACAATTCAAACGATGTTTTAAAGTATGTAAAACCCAAGTGAGACGCGTCGTCACCGCGACTCTAAGATGTGTCCACATGCATGCCATGAAGTGTATGCCTTAGCTACCTGAGATAAAACATGCTAAAAGTGTCAACACAAAGGTTGAGTGAGTTCATAGAGTTTGGGTTGAAATGTAAAGCCTTTTAAAATCGTTTATGCAGCAAAGGTATTGTAAATCCACTCAGTTCCAAGTTCCGCCCATACAAAACTTGCAACCTGTGTGTTCACAACCCACTGCCAAAAGGTGCACAATTTATGTTCAAGTGCATGATGTCAAACGAATTCACATTATAGTGCATGACTTTATATATATCACTAGTTACTTGACATAACATTTAGTTCAATGAAAATCCCAAGACATTCAGTTCAATGATGTTCCCAAGACATTCAGCTCAATGGTAATCCCAAGACATTTAGCTCAATGATAATCCCAAGACATTCAGCTCAATGGTAATCCCAAGACATTTAGCTCAATGATAATCCCAAGACATTCAGTTCCATGGTAATCCCAAGACATTCAGTTCAATGATAATCCCAAGACATTCAGTTCCAAGATTTATGATATAGGATATGACTAAACATTCAGTTCAGTTAAGCATGTAGTTTCAAATAATCATGATAGTCATAAAAACAGTTTGAGCATGTATCTCCCCCAAAAGTAGTATAAAACAATCGAAAATGGGGCTATGAAAACTCACGGTAATTCATATAAGTTAAAGTACTTGTGAAAGTAAATGAAAACAGTTTGAGCATGTATCTCCCCCAAAATAGTACAAAACAATTAAAAGTGGGGCTATGAAAACTCACTTGGTAAACTGGAATAATGGCAAAAGTGAGTACACCGAGATGTATCGTGATGCTTTAATCTGGACCTATTACGAATGATATGATACGTCATGAGTTGCAATGTAATGTTATGCATGCATTTCGTATGTTATTTATACCATTTGCGGGTTTTGAAAATAATACCTATCGTCTAAAAATACTCTTTTGACGTCTTGACCATTCTTAAATCACTTTACAAGTATTTACGTCAAAATGTCATCCTACAATAGTTTTGTAATGATTTATAGTGAAATTTTCACTTTTCGGTAGTAAAACAATGTCGTCGGAAATTTTATAAAAGTAACAAAAATGGCTTTGAAAAACTAGTCGTAAAATGGTGTACGTCGAACGTTAGGAAACGAAATCGACGGTTTTGGAAAGTATGTATCAAAATATAGAAGTTTCAGTTCAGGAGTTTTCGTCAAAAAGGTCTCGAACATAAAGATAATAAGGGTTAAAGATGGTGATTTTGTCGAATTGTGGTTCAAAAAGTGAGTTTCGGCAAAGTTTAAGCAACCGTAATTAATTTACTACAACTCCGCTATACAAACAGTTGGTTGTTTTGAAAAAAATATGCTTGGTGATCTTGATTTTATTAGAAGACATTTCGTTCCAAAAAGTTCCACATCATAGTTAAAAATAGCCCTCAACATGGTCGTTCTAGTTACCGTAACACTTGTCTCGTAAAAATAATATAGTTTTTCTGAAAATAATAGTTACGGCAATTTTATGAAAACGTGCATATCTTAGTCGTTTCAAATCCGTTTTCTACGTATTATACGTCCTTAGCTTCGTATCAAAGTATACTAATATATTTTTGATAAGTCGAAATAATTTGTAAAGCTTAAGGCTCGTTTTTGACTCGTACAAAATAAAAATAGTATGCTGAAATTTCAGAAAAATATATATTTCGTCGTCAAACTTGTAAAATACATAACTTCTTCGTTATAACTCCGTTTTAATCCGTTCAAGCGGCCACGGATTCGTTTTAAAGTATATTTTCTAAATATCAAGGCCAAAAATTCGTGCCTACTGTCGGATTTTCCAGAAAAATAAAACAAGGACAGAACACTTTTATAACTTGTCGAAAATAGTTTTTCTCGTACTAAACTTATTCCAATCCCTTCAAAACAACTCCAAAGCTATTCTAATCCTACCATACACCTTCTTAGGGTGTCATGGGTTCCTAAACATCATCAAAACCAATATATAACAAGGGAATAATTATAGGATGACTTTATATATATATATAACTCTAAAAATCATGGAAAAATGGTATAAATCAACATAAGTCTTGCATGTTTGCTTCAAATATGAAGAAATAAATATGAAGTGAAGATGAAATATGTAAAATGAAAGAAATATGCTTACAAGCTACAATGATGAGGTGCAAAGAACAAGGTTTAGCCTAAACACTCTAGGTTTTTATTTCAAAACCTTATTAAGAGTGTTATCTAGATTGTTTATTAACTTGATCTTGCAAAATTTGATGATCCCTTGATAACCCCTTGTGTGGCCGGTTTTGGAGAAGAACCAAAGAGAGAAAATACACTTTTTACTTGACTTGAATTATGAGAGATTGAAATGAAATGTGAAGTGAAATAATAAACTTGGAGTGTAGATGCATACAATCATGAACCATACCAATCAATTAATATCACCTCCCCCTTGGTCGGCCAAGGGGGGAGGGATATGTAAAAATTAATTTTTTTTTTAAAGTGTAAATATATATTTGTATAATTTGATAAAGTGTATAAGTAAAATGTGTAGGTATAATTAACTTGTAAGGTAAATGGTAGCTTTTAGGTACAAGTAAAATTTTAATAGATCAAAATAGAGTATAATGATATTATAAAAATTGTAAAAATACATTCCTTGTGAAATTTGAGTGATATAAAAATTTTCGTGTAGTTTTTAAGAAAAACGTCGTAATAATATAACTTTAACGATTTATATATACCAAATAAATTTAAAACACTAGGTAAACTCAAAATATAGTTTTTTTTTTACAACTAAATGTAAGTATAAAATATATCGGGATCATTTTTGGAAGTAACGGATTAAATTTTCAAAATAATAACTCACGCGATAACGTTTATTTAATATAAAAATTACGCGGTTAATGTGAAATGAAATGCCATGAATGAACTATCATGATGCAAATGATGTTAATGAAATGTAGACTAAACTTAGTCCATATGAAATGTTCGTGATGATATGATCATGAATTCGCCGCTAAACCATTAAGGTTACGCGAATTTGGAACACGCAAACCCAGTTTACGATAAATGATGAAATTGTGAAGCATGAATCGTTTTGAGAATGACCTGAAAGTACGGGTTGTCACATTCGCCCATCCAAAAAGGAATTCAGTCCCTGAATTCAGTTCGTGTTAGTCTATCGAATTTTTGAGTTTGTGATGAATAACGAGGAGAAAAGACATGGAGAAGTGTCGTTACGGTTGTCGATGATTGAGAGCATACAAAACATCGTAGTAGAGAAAAATTTTGGGTGAGTATCTCCGATGAGTAACACTTTGACTTTGAAATAAGTGAAGATTTTGCTTGCACTAAGATTTATAACTAACTGCTCCCAACATAACATGATCCCTCCAGAATTAGACATAGTTAGCTAGGCTATGTATAATTAAGGAACGATAATGTGACGTTCGGTTTAGTTGTTATAACTCTCAATGTTTACAAAGATTTAAACCGTGTCGCTAAAATGGTAGTTAAAGTAAGAAGGAAGTAAAATTCTCGTAAGTAATAACAAATCGGAAAGAAAATAAGTACGATAGATGTGAATATTTTACAACGAGTGGTTTATCAAAAGTAGTACATCGTTAAGTTATAAAGTTCCGGATACGATGGAAGACATAAACTTAGTACGACCTAGTACATAAGGAGAAATAAGACTGTTAGTTTTCGAATTTCTTCAGTCTTCTGCGTTGTTGTGACCATGACGAGCTTCTCCTCCTTGTAACATGTATGCATTCCCATGAGCACCTTCGACTTGTTGACCTTTGTTTTGAGGACATTGACTTCGATAGTGTCCTTGCTCCCCACATCCGAAGCACGTAACTATGGTCTTGCCTCTACAATTCCTGGCATGGTGTCCTAGTTTTTGACACTTGTAGCACTTAACAGGACAAAGACCCGTGTGATGATACTTACATCGATTACATAGTGGGTAGGTTCCAGCATAACCTCTGCCTTCTATTGGTGCAGCAACATAAACCATTGCAGTTTCTTGCCCTCTATTCTGTTGTTGATGATGGTTAGTGTTACGGTTTTGGTTGTTGTTATTGTAACCTCCTTGGTCATTTTCCCATTTTCTTTTGTTGTTGTTGATTTGGTTATCGTCGTTGTTGTTGTTGTTTTGGTTATTGTTGTAGTTGGTGCGGTTGTTGGTATTGTTGTTGATGGTGTGATTGTTGTTATTGTTGTCGTGGTTATTGTTGATAATATTCTCCCTTTTCACAACTTGAGCCATGAGTTTTTGAGTTATCCTAATAGTTTCTTCAATTGTTTGTGGATCGGAAGAAGTTACATCTCCTTGAATACATTGTGGAAGTCCTTCAATGAAATTTTCCAGTAGTTTCTCATTGTCCGAAACCATCGATGGACATAGTGCAGCCAACTCTTGAAACCTCCTAATGTAGGTCTCGATGTCATAACCAACAATTACTAACTCGTAAAATTCCGTTTCTAATTTCTTCACCTCCGTGCGTGGACAATACTTCTTAGTTACCAGATTCTTGAATTCATCCCACGTGAGCTTATAAGCATTTTCGATACCAATAGGCTGCGCATACGAATTCCACCATGACATTGCGCCATCTAAGAGTGTACCAGTGGCGAACTTTACCTTGCGTCATCCGGGCAATTGCATAGAAGAAATACAGACTCCATCTT
Source organism: Chrysanthemum makinoi (assembly GCA_910596185.1). Lineage (NCBI taxonomy): Eukaryota > Viridiplantae > Streptophyta > Magnoliopsida > Asterales > Asteraceae > Chrysanthemum > Chrysanthemum makinoi. Next base: position 327,336,711 of record OU343220.1, on the reverse strand, counting down.
TTCAAACCAGCGGATCATAGCAGTGGCTCCTTCCGTGCCTTTGAACTTTGTGGGATCACAGTTCTTAAAGTCCTTGTATGTACAATTACGAACTCCGGACCCTCCTGCAGCTCCTGTAGCAGAATGAAGTCTAGCGACTTCAGCAGCAGCTACCGTTTCTCGTTCTTTTCTTAGTGCCTCGGCTATACTATCCTCTACATACTTTTGCATAGCCGCTTGAGTCAATTCAGGTGTGGCTTTCTTCGGCGCCATATCTTCTTCAAAATAAGAGGAAATGTGAGACGTAGTCAAATCCTATGTTAGGAATAAGCGCTCTAAAGAGATGTGATAAGAAATGATAAGTTTGAGGTTATTTTTCAAAATGATCGACGGATTCCGAAAAGGTGGGTTATGAGGTGTCGTAATTGTTTCAAATGTATGGTGGTTTAGTGACTTAGTGTGTGAATAAAGTGTAACTCGACATGTTAGTGGTGAAACAAAAGAGTGAGAGTGACTTCGCCCTATTTAAAGGTTCATCTCGGCATTCGACGTTATCGGTGATGAATCAGTTGATATAAAAATTGTGATAGGGAATGACAAAGAATTCTCCACATTAGAGTATGAAGAAAGAATAATGGAATGGGCATTTAAAGGCATCCGTGTGACAATCGACATGAAATGAAAGTAAATAACTCGAAAAATGTACGTACAAACCGCATGCAAAGTGAACATGCACTTATGATGAAATGATGAGATGCTATGATAATGTAGTTATAGTCTAGGGTCAATGATGCAACCTAGTTCTCTATAACTGAAGCTCTGATGTCAATCTGTCACACCCCCAAATTACCTGTTTTGCAGCGGAATGGAATTCCTGGGGATTGACTGTCATAGCATCACAATCACAGTTATATTGAACGACCTAAAGTGTCGTTTGGAAAATACATCGTTTGATTTAATAAAACAATCAGAGTTTACAAAGTAGGTCCCAAATGAAAATCAACTTGAGCGGAAATAAGTTTGTTACAATTCAAACGATGTTTTAAAGTATGTAAAACCCAAGTGAGACGCGTCGTCACCGCGACTCTAAGATGTGTCCACATGCATGCCATGAAGTGTATGCCTTAGCTACCTGAGATAAAACATGCTAAAAGTGTCAACACAAAGGTTGAGTGAGTTCATAGAGTTTGGGTTGAAATGTAAAGCCTTTTAAAATCGTTTATGCAGCAAAGGTATTGTAAATCCACTCAGTTCCAAGTTCCGCCCATACAAAACTTGCAACCTGTGTGTTCACAACCCACTGCCAAAAGGTGCACAATTTATGTTCAAGTGCATGATGTCAAATGAATTCACATTATAGTGCATGACTTTATATATATCACTAGTTACTTGACATAACATTTAGTTCAATGAAAATCCCAAGACATTCAGTTCAATGATGTTCCCAAGACATTCAGCTCAATGGTAATCCCAAGACATTTAGCTCAATGATAATCCCAAGACATTCAGCTCAATGGTAATCCCAAGACATTTAGCTCAATGATAATCCCAAGACATTCAGTTCCATGGTAATCCCAAGACATTCAGTTCAATGATAATCCCAAGACATTCAGTTCCAAGATTTATGATATAGGATATGACTAAACATTCAGTTCAGTTAAGCATGTAGTTTCGAATAATCATGATAGTCATAAAAACAGTTTGAGCATGTATCTCCCCCAAAAGTAGTATAAAACAATCGAAAATGGGGCTATGAAAACTCACGGTAATTCATATAAGTTAAAGTACTTGTGAAAGTAAATGAAAACAGTTTGAGCATGTATCTCCCCCAAAAGTAGTATAAAAACAATTAAAAGTGGGGCTATGAAAACTCACTTGGTAAACTGGAATGATGACAAGAGTGAGTACACTGAGATGTATCGTGATGCTTTAATCTGGACCTATTACGAATGATATGATACGTACTGAGTTGCAATGTAATGTTATGCATGCATTTCGTATGTTATTTATACCATTTGCGGGTTTTGAAAATAATACCTATCGTCTAAAAATACTCTTTTGACGTCTTGACCATTCTTAAATCACTTTACAAGTATTTACGTCAAAATGTCATCCTACAATAGTTTTGTAATGATTTATAGTGAAATTTTCACTTTTCGTCGTAAAACAATGTCGTCGGAAATTTTATAAAAGTAACAAAAATGGCTTTGAAAAACTAGTCGTAAAATGGTGTACGTCGAACGTTAGGAAACGAAATCGACGGTTTTGGAAAGTATGTATCAAAATATAGAAGTTTCAGTTCAGGAGTTTTCGTCAAAAAGGTCTCGAACATAAAGATAATAAGGGTTAAAGATGGTGATTTTGTCGAATTGTGGTTCAAAAAGTGAGTTTCGGCAAAGTTTAAGCAACCGTAATTAATTTACTACAACTCCGCTATACAAACAGTTGGTTGTTTTGAAAAAAATATGCTTGGTGATCTTGATTTTATTAGAAGACATTTCGTTCCAAAAAGTTCCACATCATAGTTAAAAACAGCCCTCAACATGGTCGTTTTAGTTACCGTAACACTTGTCTCGTAAAAATAATATAGTTTTTCTGAAAATAATAGTTACGGCAATTTTATGAAAACGTGCATATCTTAGTCGTTTCAAATCCGTTTTCTACGATTTATACGTCCTTAGCTTCGTATCAAAGTATACTAATATATTTTTGATAAGTCGAAATAATTTGTAAAGCTTAAGGCTCGTTTTTGACTCGTACAAAATAAAAATAGTATGCTGAAATTTCAGAAAAATATATATTTCGTCGTCAAACTTGTAAAATACATAACTTCTTCGTTATAACTCCGTTTTAATCCGTTCAAGCGGCCACGGATTCGTTTTAAAGTATATTTTCTAAATATCAAGGCCAAAAATTCGTGCCTACTGTCGGATTTTCCAGAAAAATAAAACAAGGACAGAACACTTTTATAACTTGTCGAAAATAGTTTTTCTCGTACTAAACCTATTCCAATCCCTTCAAAACAACTCCAAAGCTATTCTAATCCTACCATACACCTTCTTAGGGTGTCATGGGTTCCTAAACATCATCAAAACCAATATATAACAAGGGAATAATTATAGGATGACTTTATATATATATATAACTCTAAAAATCATGAATAAATGGTATAAATCAACACAAGTCTTGCATGTTTGCTTCAAATATGAAGAAATAAATATGAAGTGAAGATGAAATATGTAAAATGAAAGAAATATGCTTACAAGCTACAATGATGAGGTGCAAAGAACAAGGTTTAGCCTAAACACTCTAGGTTTTTATTTCAAAACCTTATTAAGAGTGTTATCTAGATTGTTTATTAACTTGATCTTGCAAAATTTGATGATCCCTTGATAACCCCTTGTGTGGCGGTTTGGAGAAGAACCAAAGAGAGAAAATACACTTTTTACTTGACTTGAATTATGAGAGATTGAAATGAAATGTGAAGTGAAATAATAAACTTGGAGTGTAGATGCATACAATCATGAACCATACCAATCAATTAATATCACCTCCCCCTTGGTCGGCCAAGGGGGGAGGGATATGTAAAAATTAATTTTTTTTTTAAAGTGTAAATATATATTTGTATAATTTGATAAAGTGTATAAGTAAAATGTGTAGGTATAATTAACTTGTAAGGTAAATGGTAGCTTTTAGGTACAAGTAAAATTTTAATAGATCAAAATAGAGTATAATGATATTATAAAAATTGTAAAAATACATTCCTTGTGAAATTTGAGTGATATAAAAAATTTTCGTGTAGTTTTTAAGAAAAACGTCGTAATAATATAACTTTAACGATTTATATATACCAAATAAATTTAAAACACTAGGTAAACTCAAAATATAGTTTTTTTTTTACAACTAAATGTAAGTATAAAATATATCGGGATCATTTTTGGAAGTAACGGATTAAATTTTCAAAATAATAACTCACGCGATAACGTTTATTTAATATAAAAATTACGCGGTTAATGTGAAATGAAATGCCATGAATGAACTATCATGATGCAAATGATGTTAATGAAATGTAGACTAAACTTAGTCCATATGAAATGTTCGTGATGATATGATCATGAATTCGCCGCTAAACCATTAAGGTTACGCGAATTTGGAACACGCAAACCCAGTTTACGATAAATGATGAAATTGTGAAGCATGAATCGTTTTGAGAATGACCTGAAAGTACGGGTTGTCACAGTTTATGCCATATGTGTTGCTTTTGCAGCTCTTCTAGCCACACATGGGATGCTTTCCAACTTGCACATTCGTCTTTTAGGCTATATTGTGTAAGGAACAACCTTGTAGTCCCTGGTAATTCTGGAAAAGTTGAGGGCAAGCTAGGTCCATACCTTCTCGGGGATCCTCCTAAGATCAATGTTCCACCACCCGAGATTACTCGTGAAGATGACGAAGAAAAATATCCGGAGGAACTTCCTGCAATCAAGATATATGATGATGATGTAAACGTGAGATTTCTTGTTTGTGGATCTGTATCGACGTTGGTAAGTACCATTCAACAACTATGCCATCTTTCCTATTTCAAGTCTTCTTTATGCCACATGGTTTTCACATGCACCACTTTCCTTCAGGATGCTTCTTTATTGCAACCACTGGAAGATGGACTTAACGCTCTTCTAAGTATTGAAGTAAGTATGCTTTTAGTTATGCCCCTTTGTTGCGGGTTGGGGCAAGGAGATAAGTAGTCTAAGTTCTATGTTTGTCTGATTAAGTTGAGTACTAATGTTGGTACCTTTTTATTGTCTTCAGATGCGTGGGAGTAAACTTCACAATCGAGTTAGGTGTGTATCAGCTACAGCTTGTTCTCATTTCTAAATTTGTAGGTTTGGTTTCTAAGTTATTTCATTATGTGATGCAGTGCGCTTCCTCCACCTCTTCAGGCAGGAACATTTTCGCGAGGTGTTGTGACAATGCGATGTGATATCTCAACTAGCAGCTCTGCGTACATCTCACTTCTGGTATCCGAGGCGCAAACATGCTTTGATGATCGTAGTCATTAATGATCATATCAAGTTTTTTTTAATTTTAGAAAACAGATTTTCGGGTTCTAGAACTGAGGTGTTTTGGTGTTTCTTGTTTTCAGCTTTTGGAGAATCATATAAAACATGATGTCATTGAAAAAACTCAGTTAGTTCAAGCAGTAATGAGTTCTGATGATAACAAGGTGTCTGTATCTGAGCCGCGAGGATCATCTTCTATAGCCTGTGGGGCAAGCGTTTTTGAAGTTTCCATGAAGGTCCCTCTATGGGCTTCACAGGTTCATTGTTTTTTCTCTCTTTCAACAATGTGTTTGCCGTCTCGTTCGACATTATCAATAATGGGCTGTTTTGTTTTCTCTCGGTTTTAAGGCGCTAGCACCAGATGTTTCTTACCGTAGTTTAGTTGCACTTGGCGTTGCTAGTGTCCAAGGGTTAGCCGTGGCATCGTTTGAGAAAGATGATGCAGATAGATTGCTTTTCTTCTGTAATAATCTAGAAAACAATAGCCATCGGAACATTAATGTCCTCTCATTCCCGCATGGATGAGACAACCTCTTCCAAGTAGAAAAAGGCATATCGCAAACCCAGAAACCGGTCGTACTAATGGTTTAAGTCCGAGTGTAAAACAAGAATATATGGGAACCGAGATAGGCAACGGGTATGTAGTTAGACAGAAACCAAAAGTTGCTGCATTGAGGCCAATTCCACACATCCGCCACCGAAAATGCTACCTTTGCTGGGATTTGAGTCAAATGGACACGAGTATGGAGGGCTACTGAATACAAGTGTTTCATCTGTGCCTAAAGCTAAACACAACAGTGGTGGATCAGGTCACGCGGCTCATCGCAAATCATTATCAAGCTCATATCAAGCGAAACAATTAATTTCTTTAAACCCAATTCCTTTGAAGAAACATGGTTGCGATAGAAGTCCAATACACGTTTGCTCTGAGGTTTGTTACATTCACTGTTTCATGCCTAAGTTTATATAATTACTTCCTGCAAGATGGTTAAAGTTTTGTTATAAACTTTCAATTTATTTCTGATAAACATATCATTTCAGGATGAGTTTCTGAAGGACGTGATGCAGTTTTTGATTCTAAGAGGGCATAATCGTCTTATTCCTCAAGGCGGCCTTGCTGAGTTTCCTGATGCAATACTGAATGCAACGCGTTTGGACCTCTATAATCTATATAGAGAGGTGTGTTTTCATTAGAAATACATACTATTACGAGTAATTGATAAAGTATAAGCATAGAAAAGGATAAATTTACCTTTTTGTCCTTTATAGGTGGTTTCAAGAGGTGGCTTTCATGTTGGCAATGGAATCAACTGGAAAGGGCAAGTTTTCTCAAAGATGCGTAACCACACAATCACAAATAAAATGACGGTAAGTCCCTTTTAATGATACACTGTCATTCAACGGTTTTTGTTATGCACCAGAAATAAAGAGGTGACTTCTTCATTTTGTTGATGTGCAAGTTTGTAATCCTTTTTGTTAATTAATAGGGTGTTGGAAATACACTTAAGAGACACTACGAGACCTATCTTTTGGAATACGAATTGGCACATGACGATGTAGACGGGGAGTGCTGCTTGTTGTGTCACAGGTGGTTATAATTTCTTGTTACTTTGATGGTATGTTTGGTATGACACGTGTGAGTCTGCGAGTATGCTAATGCATTTTTATCTTAAATTTCCATAACAGTAGCGCAGCTGGGGATTGGGTCAACTGTGGGATATGTGGAGAGTGGGCTCATTTTGGTTGTGACAGACGGCAGGGTCTTGGTGCCTTCAAGGTATGCATACTACTACTTCTTTGATGGTTCATAGCAATAACAAATGTGTGGAAATTGACGGTGTTGGTTTTTTTGCAGGATTATGCAAAGACAGACGGATTAGAGTATATATGTCCTCAATGCACCATCGCTAACTTCAAGAAAAAGCAACCGAGAACCAACAACGGATATTCTTGAAACTCATTCTTACGCGCCACATTTTGGTTGCAACTTTTTTCTTGTTATGTTTCTAGCATATGTTCCTAGCTTGTGTTATGAGGAAAGATAGGGCTAAAATGAGAAGGGGGTATTTGTGTAATATATGTATATCAGCAGCATCATCATCATCATCTGCCATTTTGTAGCATGTTTTTATTTCATCTATAGCCTTGAGTGACAAATTACAAATGCATGAGTGTCTTTAACTTTTAACTCTTATCATATCAATTTATATGAACCCAAATGGTCCCCAACATATGTACCCCATAAATTTAACAAAATTAAGGGCCCGTTTGGTATATAGGTGGGTTTAGGATTTGAATTAGGATTTGATTTATAGTTAGAATTTGGGTTTGGGTTGAAAGAATAAAAATTGTTTGTTTAGTTTCGTTTGACATAAAAGTTAAAATTAATAATAATTATTTTTAATATGAAATAAAAGAGATGGCCGCCCACTAAAAGTAAGACTGTTAACCAAAAACTAACAAGAAAACAAAAAATTTAATATAATTCGTACAAGTGGATTATATGATACAGTGGAAACATATTGAAACACTTTCAAAAGTCACCTATTTGAACTGGATTTGCACATGCCCTACAGTAAGGGGTTCAACCCCAAAAGCAAAACTCATAACTGTCAACCAAATAGCATATTATAAGTCCAAAGCTAAATCTAATGCCAAATGTATTAAACCAAACGGGCCCTAAAGTTAAGTAAAAAATCTCAGTATGTGATACTTTGTTTGGATTCAGGAAATCAAAGACTCGATCAAGGCACGCCACAATCTAGATTTTTAATAACTGTTGTAATGTTTTAATAAGTTACGTAATGTTTTTATTTTATTAGAATTATTATGTAACATTTTAATTATTAATGAAAATTTATTTTGTGTTAAAAATGTTAAAAAAATAAATAAATAAATAAAATAAAATAAAATAAAAAGATCTTGGTCGCCCTTACTGGGGCACTCAATCTCCTGAAGGTCGTTGGAGAAAGAAATCTGACGTGGCAGTGAAAAGTAAATGGATTGAATCCCCTTACTGGAACCAGCCTAATTGTACATACTTTTAAATCAATCAAGCATTATTCCATATTCCAGACCCATTATCTATCTATACTATATTATAAAGCATTTGGGACATTCCTAAAAAGGAAGGCTTAAAAATTAAGATTAAACACTTGCTTATAATGACAAATTTTAATAAGTACATCTATAATAACATTTGTTACAACACTTTAAAGCATTTTTTGTAGACATGTTTTAAAAAAATACAAAGTAATTTAATATAAGAGAAAAAACGTCTATAACATTAAATACATAATAAATGTTATTTTTAAAACACCCCTAATATGAAAAATACTTGTTCTTGTACATATTGTACAAACTAATAAAACACATGAATCTTCATACAATTTATATGTAAACAAGTTGATGGTACATATGTTTTTAAAAAATAGATCGGACCAACGGGTTCAACGGGGAACCGGAGTCACCACCGGTTTGGCTAGCCCATAAAAGTCGTACGAAAACCATATTATTAAATCAATAGAGTTTAAAAATGCATACTAAATTAAAATGTTCAAAAAATATTAAATCGCAAGAGTGCCTCGAGAATCAACATATACGCCTTTTAGAAAACTTACCGTAAAACTAAAAACTTAATTTCATTAATTCAAATAAAAATACAATACGTAACTTAAAAAAAACATACGAATTTTTTTTTAAAATTACTTAATTTTATGGATGTAATTAAAAAATTAAAAATAATACTAAACTTTAAAAAAATACACAATTTTGGGCCCTACATTATTTTTTTTAAAAATTTTCACACAAATTTAATATTATTCATAAACTAAAAATACAATAGCAAACTAAAAAAAATTTATGGACAAAAAAGTCATGAAAATTAAAAACACTGTCCAATTGTGCTATGGGAGCAAACCCAAAGCCCAACAATTCTTTTAATTTGTCTTAGTCACAGTATCCTACCCTAATAATTTTACTCATATAAAACACACACCTACCCACATTTTATTTCCGAAATGAGATCCTCTCAAGTTAAGAAGATCAACTTAACTCAAGTTGGGAATATATGAGCCTGAATTTGATCTAATAGTTCAAATCAAAAGAACTTATTTTGGTTTGAGCCATTGGATTGATGATCCAATGACTCATATATTCTCAACTTGAGTAAAGTTATCCTCTCAACTTAAGAGGAACCCAATCCATTTCTTCCACCTTCTTCTACCTCAAAACAACACAACACACGCAGTTGTAAAAAAAAAAATGGGGGGTGGGGGGGGGGGGGGGAATTACATACATCCCCACATACACATCAATATTTACATATTTCTTCAAATACAAGTTTTTAATGCATGATGTACAAGCCTATTAATGCAAGGTTTGAGAAAATATGTAAATAGTGATGTGTATGTGCACATGCATGTAAATGCCAAAAAAAAAATAAAAAAAAATACGCACACTAAAAAAACACAACACAAACAGTCACAAACCCAAAAAAGGGTGGTTGAAAAGTTGAATGGCAAAATAACTCTTTTACTACATCTTCAATGTAGGGCTGAGCGTCGGTCAAAAACCGAACCGAACCGACCCGAACTGACAAAACCGAAAACCGAAATTCATAAAAAACCAAAACCGAAACCGAACCGATGGGCCGTCGGGTCGGTTCGGTTTTGTGTCGGGCCGTCGGTTCGGTTCGGTTTAGGTGTATTTAAGTATGTTTTGTCGGTTTTGGGTCGAACCGAACCGAACCGACCCGAAATCGAAAACATGCAAAACATGAAACCGAAACCGAACCAACAGGCCGTCGAGTCGGCTCGGTCTTTGTCGGTTTTGTCGGTCCGGTTCGGTTTTGAACTTTTGATGCTCAGCCCTACTTCAATGCCAAATTTGCTCTTTTACCTAAATATTTATTACTAAACCCTCCCCTATTTAACTCCCCCAACAACTTTTCACCAACACACTTTTTTCTTCCCTACCTCTTCATTTCAGTCTAGAGTGTTTTTTTTCTTCATCTTCTCCATCTCAAAAGAGTAAAATTTTAAGGTGAGTTATTTCTTTTTATACTTTTTTTTTTTTTTAAATCTAACCGCTTGCCTTCTCATGATATAGATCTGCTCCTTTTGCTAGCATGTTGATCAAAGTTGGAATAATTGGTTTTGTGGTCCATTTAGTCGACGTTTTCTTAGAGATTACGATGCTACATCTTTTTCGACCAAGGTTCCTCTGTTTAAATGGCAGGTAATCTCTTTTTTAAAATGCCATAGAATATTTATTTTCGGTTTAGATCTGGTAATGGTCAAACAGAATATTAGTATTGTGTTGCGTTGAAATGTGTAGCTACTAGGCTGAACAAAATCCTTTGGTACATCTTCTTACTTTCAAACTTTTCATTCTCTTTTTTAGGGTAATTAGTAAAGTAAGTATCTAAATTTGAAATGCGTGTGTTTGGTAGAAGGAAATGGGATCAAAGAAATGGAAATGATATAATTTCGCTTGTTTTTGTAAATTGATTTTCACTCCATCTGGTTAAGGAAATGGAGATCTTTACAATTTCTCTCAAAAGGGCTAAAGTCAAAAATTAAAGAGGGGTATAAGAAGCACTAAACTAATAATATTATTTTTCTATAAACTTCAGTATTATGCATAATCATATATAAACAACAAACAGCTTATTTTGCTACTGTTAAAGTTCTTAATCTTAATATTTGATTAATCCTGTAGGTTGTTCAGCGTTTGATGGGCCGATTAAAAGGATATCGGTCTAGCTGATATTGACAACCGCGAAAAGACAACACCTAACTGGAAGGTTCTACTAAAAATAAATATTGTTATTATTATTATTTCCGACTTTTAACAAAATTATTTTCTACTTGCTCACTTTCTTTCTTTTCTTTTTTGTTGTAGGAAGAACAAGGGAGTGTTCAAGAGCAAAATAGCAACCTTCTAAAAGAACATAAGGAAATCTCACAAAGGATTAAAAGCATTCGCGAAAAGCTTGCTTTGTTAGGTCATGTAGAGGAGTCCATCGAGCTTGAATATGCTGAATTGATTAGGAGTGATTCTAAAGTACAAGAAGTACAACAAGTAGTAGAAGAAGAAGTACAAGAAGAAGAAGAGACTCTTGTTGAAGTAAGTTGACTTTCTAGCTAATCACTTGCTTTTATTGTAATGCTATATATTGATTTAGTTTTAAAAGAATAAGAACCCCATTTATGTATAGCCTTTGTAGTCTGATTGAATATATGTATATGTATATACACCTGTTGAGTTTAACTGATATTTATGATGGTCCATCCAAGATTTGTCTTGGTCTTAATACTTTCATAGGCTCCCACATGTAATTGATTTATAATTTGTTTTAAATCTTTTTGTTTGTGCTTTGACAGGATATGGATAACTCATTCACCTGTTAACTTCCAATTTAAAGAGGCTAGAAGTGATATGTAAGCGTCTTGGGGCGGCTGATTATGATTTTTTAGAGGTTAGTTACGCCCGCTAACTTTATTTTTCTTTTAATAATCATTTTCTGCGTTGTAAAGTGTATTATATTACATATTCAGGCTAAACGAGTGGAAACTGTAGAGCTTGATGAACAGAATAAGCAACTTCAAGCGAGTCTCATTCAGAAAGAAGCGTTTCGTCTATCTTTGCTCAACAAATTAATGGTAAATCACACTCTACATACGTGGATGTATATGTGTGTTTTGTAGAATCCGTCCTCGGGTGCATACTGGGGTAGGGGTTTCGAGCATTCCATTTGAGTCAAATTACAAGGATACAATTACTGTATTTGGAGGTATGTACTCTTTTTAGATGGGTATTTTATATAATAAATAAATAATAACACAAACAACGCCTCAGTTGAGTGACCAATGAGTCATGCAATCTTAATTCTAAAAAGCATAACAATAAGTTCATAACACCATGATAATATTTAGATTCCACTTTCAAGAGTCACTAATCAAGTGGATGTGTTATAATATAAGAATAAAGAATAATAGGCAAATTGGTAAGATAGTTGGATGGAAAGGGGGGGGGGGGGGGCCGCGAACGCACCTCATCTGTTCTGGCTTAAGCTTGACTCTTCTGTATTCTGTTAAAAAATTATTGAGTTTTCATTACCCAGGTGTAAGTTATGTGTTGTCCATTCTTTCATCATTTGTTTGATCCCAATCTTATTCTATGTTTATGTAGGTATATTTGGAATTTCCAAATGCTGAACAAGTAGCAGAGGCACTGCACTTGAAGGTAAGGGAAATCGCTTTAGTATAAACGCACAACAGCTTATGTCCAAGTCTTGTATTTTCTTCCTTTCTCAAAACGGTAGCCTGAAAGTTAATGATGTGTATGCTTGATTTTTTTAGGGGATCCCTTATGTGATATATTGGAAGAACACTTTTTCATGTTACGCAGCTTCACATTTTCGACATGCACTACTTTCTGTGGTACAAAGGTGAGTTAAGAACTTAAATGCTATTATTCGATATATCATGATTTAAGACTTTCAGGTTTTCCAAACATGAAGATTGAACTCTATTTTGTTTGAGCATCATTCTTACACCCCTATGTTCTTATGCTATCATGCTGTTTATGCCATATGTGTTGCTTTTGCAGCTCTTCTAGCCACACATGGGATGCTTTCCAACTTGCACATTCGTCTTTTAGGCTATATTGTGTAAGGTACAACCTTGTAGTCCCAGGTAATTATGGAAAAGTTGAGGGCAAGCTGGGTCCATACCTTCTCGGGGATCCACCACCCGAGATTACTCATGAAGATGACGAAGAAAAATATCCGGAGGAACTTCCTGCAATCAAGATATAAGATGATGTTGTAGACGTGAGATTTCTTGTTTGTGGATCTGTATCGACGTTGGTAAGTACCATTCAACAACTATACCATCTTTCCTATTTCAAGTCTTCTTTATGTCACATGGTTTTCACATGCACCACTTTCCTTCAGGATGCTTCTTTATTGCAACCACTGGAAGATGGACTTAATGCGCTTCTAAGTATTGAAGTAAGTATGCTTTTAGTAATGCATCTTTATTGCTGGTTGGGGCGAGGATACAATTAGTCTAAGTTCTAACTATGCTTGTCTGCTTAAGTTGAGTACTAATGCTGGTTCCTTTTTGTTGTCTTCAGATGCGTGGGAGTAAACTTCACAATCGAGTTAGGTGTGTATCAGCTACAGCTTGTTCTCATTTCTAAATTCGTAGGTTTGGTTTCTAAGTTATGTCATTATGTGATCAGCGCTTCTCTCTCAGAACATTTTGCAGGTGTCGACAATGCGATGTGATATCTCAACTAGTATCTTTCATGCTGCTTGATGATCAGGTTAGTCATTAATGATCATATCAGTTTTTCTTTTTTTTTTTTAAATTTAGAAAACAGATTTTCTGGGTTCTAGAAACTGAGGTGTTTTTGGTGTTTCTTGTTTTCAGCTTTTGGGTTCTAGAAACATGATGTCATTGAAAAAACTCAGTTAGTTCAAGCAGTAATGAGTTCTGATGATAACAAGGTGTTTGTATCTGAGCCGCGAGGATCATCTTCTATAGCCTGTGGGGCAAGCGTTTTTGAAGTTTCCATGAAGGTCCCTCTATGGGCTTCACAGGTTCATTGTTTTTTCTCTCTTTCAACAATGTGTTTGCCGTCTCGTTCGACATTATCAATAATAGGCTGTTTTGTTTTCTCTCAGGTTTTAAGGCAGCTAGCACCAGATGTTTCTTACCGTAGTTTAGTTGCACTTGGCGTTGCTAGTGTCCAAGGGTTAGCCGTGGCATCGCTTGAGAAAGATGATGCAGATAGATTGCTTTTCTTCTGTAATAATCTAGAAAACAATAGCCATCGGAACATTAACAGTCCTCTCATTCCCGCATGGATGAGACAACCTCTTCCAAGTAGAAAAAGGCATATCGCAAACCCAGAAACCGGTCGTACTAATGGTTTAAGTCCGAGTGTAAAACAAGAATATATGGGAACTGAGATAGGCAACGGGTATGTAGTTAGACAGAAACCAAAAGTTGCTGCATTGAGGCCAATTCCACACATCCGCCACCAGAAAATGCTACCTTTTGCTGGGATTTCAGAGTCAAATGGACACGAGTATGGAGGGCTACTGAATACAAGTGTTTCATCTGTGCCTAAAGCAAAACACAACAGTGGTGGATCAGGTCACGCGGCTCATCGCAAATCATTATCAAGCTCATATCAAGCGAAACAATTAATTTCTTTAAACCCAATTCCTTTGAAGAAACATGGTTGCGATAGAAGTCCAATACACGTTTGCTCTGAGGTTTGTTACATTCACTGTTTCATGCCTAAGTTTATATAATTACTTCCTGCAAGATGGTTAAAGTTTTGTTATAAACTTTCAATTTATTTCTGATAAACATATCATTTCAGGATGAGTTTCTGAAGGACGTGATGCAGTTTTTGATTCTAAGAGGGCATAATCGTCTTATTCCTCAAGGCGGCCTTGCTGAGTTTCCTGATGCAATACTGAATGCAACGCGTTTGGACCTCTATAATCTATATAGAGAGGTGTGTTATCATTAGAAACACATACTATTACGAGTAATTGACAAAGTATAAGCATAGAAAAGGATAAATTTACCTTTTTGTCCTTTATAGGTGGTTTCAAGAGGTGGCTTTCATGTTGGCAATGGAATCAACTGGAAAGGGCAAGTTTTCTCAAAGATGCGTAACCACACAATCACAAATAAAATGACGGTAAGTCCCTTTTAATGATACACTGTCATTCAACGGTTTTTGTTATGCACGAGAAATAAAGAGGTGACTTCTTCATTTTGTTGACGTGCAAGTTTGTAATCCTTTTTGTTAATTAATAGGGTGTTGGAAATACACTTAAGAGACACTACGAGACCTATCTTTTGGAATACGAATTGGCACATGACGATGTAGACGGGGAGTGCTGCTTGTTGTGTCACAGGTGGTTATAATTTCTTGTTACTTTGATGGTATGTTTGGTATGACACGTGTGAGTCTGCGAGTATGCTAATGCATTTTTATCTTAAATTTCCATAACAGTAGCGCAGCTGGGGATTGGGTCAACTGTGGGATATGTGGAGAGTGGGCTCATTTTGGTTGTGACAGACGGCAGGGTCTTGGTGCCTTCAAGGTATGCATACTACTACTTCTTTGATGGTTCATAGCAATAACAAATGTGTGGAAATTGACGGTGTTGGTTTTTTTGCAGGATTATGCAAAGACAGACGGATTAGAGTATATATGTCCTCAATGCACCATCGCTAACTTCAAGAAAAAGCAACCGAGAACCAACAACGGATATTCTTGAAACTCATTCTTACGCGCCACATTTTGGTTGTAACTTTTTTCTTGTTATGTTTCTAGCATATGTTCCTAGCTTGTGTTATGAGGAAGATAGGGTTAAAATGAGAAGGGGGTATTTGTGTAATATATGTATATCATCATCATCATCATCATCATCTACCATTTTGTAGCATGTTTTTATTTCATCTATAGCCTTGAGTGACAAATTACAAATGCATGAGTGTCTTTAACATTTAACTATCAATTTATATGAACCCAATGGTCCCCAACATGTACCCCATAAATTTAACAAAATTAATGTTAAGCAAAAAATCTCGGTATGTAATTCTTTGTTTGGATTCAGTCTTTTAGGTAGTTTTGTACTAATGAATTTGACATATTTTTAGATGTAAAATAAATTTAACATCTGACCTAATTAAAATTATTATTAAAACACTTGAGAGTTGTAAATATTACTCTAGCAAGTTAATGCTATACAAGTAAAATTAGTATTTTGACTCCCTTCGGTGTAAATTGGGTTTAGCTGACAACATCATTTTTACTACTGTACAAGATATTGAATTACTCAATCATAATCAAGTGTGTTTGTTTTGCCTTCATGTTTCTCGGGATTGTATCCATTCTTTTTGAAAATGTTAACCAATCATAATTATTCATGACTTGTAATTAAATAGTACGTACATATTTTTAACCGAAACCTTTTAACCCGTTGCAAATTTGCAATGGAAAAAAGATTTGTCTTTTTTAACCCATTATCTAAATTTCAAAATTCAAGCAAAATGATAACTATTGATTAACTTGCCACCAATAAATTCTTTATATCAAACCAAACCGTGTTTTTATAAACATGTAGTACTATATTTTAAATGTTTCAATAAATTAATGGTGTCTTTAGGATGATAAGGGGTCGTGGCCACACCTAATATATAATAGAATAATATTTTCATGTGCACTCTTTACAAAGAAAGGTATAATTTTATTTACATGCATGTTTTGAGTTTAATATGTTTTGGTTTGTAATCTTGATATTGTGCATAAATCTACTGGTTTGTTTGATGACTTTTAAATACGCTTTTTGTCAAGATGTATAACAGTTTTTAGTAGCGTTTAGGGGTGTCTTTGAAATCGGGTTTCAACAAAAAAAACCCAAAAATGAAACGGAACCGAACAAAAAAAATAGAACCGAATTCGCCAAACCGAATCAAACCAAATTAAATATTTGGTTCGGTTATGGTTTTGACAAAATGAAACCGAACCAAACCGAAAACCGAATTCACATAAATATATACTCTCCGTCCCATATTAATGTCCAGTTTGACTTTTTATAATCTTTCCTCTTTAATTTTGACCTTAAATATTTTTGTTTGTGTTAAATAATGCTTGATACAAAATATATGAATGAATTGTGTTTTAAATGTATTTTCCAGTAGTATAATTTTCATTAAATATTATATAATACAAACAAAAATATTTAAGCGAAATACTACAAAAAGTCAAACTGAAAAATTAATATGGGACGGAAGCAATATTATTTATATATTATATTAAAAAAAAAATTAAAACTCTTTCATAATATAAATACAACATTTTTTAAGCTTGATTTTTATTTATTTATTTTAAAAAATCTATATAATTAAAATAATATAATTCGGGTTATTCGGTTCGGTTTTTTTTATTTTGCCTGATAACCGAAGCGACAAACACCCTTAGTAGCGTTGATAAAATAAAGTAATAATATCACCATGAAATAAAGTGTCAATATTAACTATGAACCATTTTTTTAATGATATACACGCACTGTTCTAAAAGGCTCGCAAAGGAGTGAGGCTTGGGTATGCCGCCACGCCATGCCGCCTTATGCCACATGCTTTTGTAAACTCGATATATATGAATTATGATATGAATATATAAATATTTTCATACTTTGTGCCGCCTTATGTCACGCCTTATAAACGCAAAAGATTCGCCTTAGCTGCAAAGGCGTAAGGCTTGGTCATGCCGCCACGTCACGCCTTACGCTATTTATAACATTGTATACACGCATGGGCAAAACTTGGGTAAAAAAAACACCAAAGTTGATTCTGGTACGTTAAAAAACACCAAGGCAAAACTTGGACACAAATTTAAAAGTGAAAAACACTATATAATAGTCAATATTTTTTACCCAATACTAAATAAGTTTTTGAAAAACAATTAGTTAAGTGTGTGTTTGTTTTTAAAAAAAAAGTCTTACTAGCCCTCTTACTCTTATCAGTAAGAGGAGGACAGACGTTTTGGTTGTTTGTTTTTTTCTTTTGAGTAAGACCCAGTTAGACATATAACATCTTACTCAGTAAGAGGCGGGGGACTTGTCTTACTGCCTCTTACTCGTTTTGTAAACTTTATATAATATATTTGATTGTTTATTAACTATGTTATATTTATGATAAAAAGTCTTGTTTCATATTTACATAAGTTACTTATTATCGCATTGCGTTGGTCTAATAAACAAATTGAAAAAATGAGCACTTAAAATCATTCGGACAATTATACAAAAACAAACAACATTATTTCGTTTAGATTTAAACTTTTTAGCCACCTCTTACTAGTAAGATGTGGTAATCAGATTCAGACCCAAAACATCCCCATCAAAAACTTTATAAGTTTGTCTCCCATAACCCCATCATTCCCATACACCTTAAATAAACACACCACCGGACATTTAAGTCATCCCACTGCTCTATTAGGTATATTGTTTTAATTCTAGTTTTTAATTCTAGGTTTATTAAATTGAAGTGTTCGATCGGATCCGAATTCTCTAGTGGTTTGATTTATACGAGTGGCTTTTAACCCTTTTCTTTCCTCTAACTGCTTGCTTTCTCATGATATAGATCTGCTCCTTTTGCTAGCATGTTGATCAAAGTTGGAATAATTGGGTTTGTGGTCCATTTAGTCGATGTTTTCTTAGAGATGACGATGTTACATCTTTTTCGACCAAGGTTCCTCTGTTTAAATGAAAGGTAATCTCTTTTTTAAAATGTCATAGAATATTTATTTTCGGTTTAGATGTAGTAATGGTCAAACAGAATATTAGTATTGTGTTGCCTTGAAATGTGTATCTAATCCTTTGGTACATCTTCTTACTTTCAAACTTTTCATTTTCTTTTTTAGGGTAATTAGTAACGTAAGTATCTATCTCAAAAAATTTGCTTACTCAAATTGTCTGAAAACCAATTTTGATGTATTTTATTTTTTTTTTAATTTTTTTTTAATTAAGGAAACTGCTTCACACTTAGTATTAGGGTGTGTTTGGTAGAAAGAAATGGGATCAAAGAAATGGAAATGATATAATTTCGCTTGTTTGGTAGACTAGAGAAACTATAAGGTAGAGACATTCAAATTTTCCAAAAATGACTTTGTGTTTGTAAATTGATTTTCACTCCATCTGGTAAGGAAACGGAGATCTTTACAATTTCTCTCAAAAGGGATAAAGTCAAATTAAAAGAGGGGTATAAGAAGCACTAAACTAATAATATTATTTTTCTATAAACTTCAGTTGAGTCAACTAAGATATTGGTTCTTTGCTTATGAAGAAATCTGATGCACTGTTGATGATAATGATATCCAGGTTGGGGATCTTCTAATAATAAAACTTGAAGGAGTGAATATGTCAATTTTGAAAGTTAAAAAACCATGCCCCCGTGATGTCAACAAGGTAATACTTATTACCTATGATTGTCTTTTTTTTTTTTTTTTTTTAAGTTTCCATTCGGGATGTTTGTGTGTAAGTTATACATATTGCACCGTTTTGATAGTGTTATTTTTGCATTGATAGTTTCTTTCTCTTACTTCTCATCGTCAAAACAAGAAGCCCGAAGCTCTAGCGACCGAGCCTGTTGAGGTATATACAAATTTTATCAATTTCTTTCTTACCAAGATTATTTTGCTTATGTAGTTTAGGCATCTTGTAGTTTCAAAGTTATTTTGTAAGAGAGTTGGGTTACTTATACCCATTTTTTATACTCGAACATTTAAGATAAGTTGGGATAAATTTTGATATTAGTAGCCTTTGGCACATGTTAATCAGTAACGTTGTTCATATGATCATGTCTGAAAGACTTTTTTTCACCTAGATATGATGTCTTGTTAACCATAGCATATGGAGGAGTATTAAACTTTACATGTTTATTTAAATTATCAGTTTTTTTTTTTAATAAAATATTTAAGGGATGGAAACGGGTCGGGTTTGGGGCGGGTTTTAGCGTGCCGTACCGCTTAAAATATCTCAACCCGTACCGCCCATTACCCCGGATACCCGATTAATATTATCCATCGGTTTTGGGTTTCCCCGCTGGTATCGGTTATCCCCAGTTAAATATTTTATGGACAAAATAGCGGTATTAAATATCACCCTAATGTATTCAAATTTTTTAAAGAAGATGAATATCGTATCAAACGTTTTAACACTTTTTCTATAAATCTCTTTTCATTTTTTTTTCCAATACCAACTGTTCATGTTATTATATATTGTATAGAAAGTTTGCAAAATCTCAGTTTTTCGTTGTTTGATAATTTTTCATTGCTCGAGTCATAGTAGTTTATTTATATGAAAAATAACGAGCAGTGTTGCCAATTTCCATCTCCCATGCCTTTAATATGATGCTGCTTACTTACCAATTTATTATTATGTTACATATATCAATTTTCAATCTTTTTTCTAGGTACGCTCACCACGACGTGCTTACGCTACTCGTAGCACTGGTCCGGTTGCTACCCAATCTCCTCCGGTTACAGTCTCCGTCATGGCTTCGGCGTCGAGAAAGCTAGAAAAGGATTGTTTACCGTGTTCGAGGTGCACCAAGAAGTTTAGCATAGCTTCATTACTTGAAAAGTTTAACTATGTCAAAGCTACCATTGGAAATATCAACCTCACAGAATGGGTTTGCCCTAGCTGCAAAGGAGATTGCAAATGCAAAGACTGCAAAGGGAAATTAATTGCTGAGAATTTTCTTCATGAACAACCTTCTTCTCCTCCTCCTCCTCCTAATCATGCTCTTGATGAGGTACGACACTCACTCCTTCTATTTTCTATATTAAAACAGTTTTACTACTATATATGCTTTTCCAAACTAATAATGCCACTTTTAACCAAAATTCATCCATGTTTGTCAAAGACTTGTTACGTTTTTTTTTGGTGAATGGTAAAATATAATATATATATTCAGCAAATTACAAGAGCAAGATGTTTGACAAATCCAACATCATCTCAAAAGTTGCTTTATACAGAATGAAACAACACATCAATTTTGCAAACCATTTCACCTATAACAAGACTAGCCCGACATATATATGTTTATTGCTTTCCAATCATAACTCAAATTATCCCCCTTCTACTTCTTACTTGTCCTCTCTTCTATCTATATATACATGACTATTGCTCTTCTTGTATATTAGAGTACATATTATGCATAATCATATATAAACAACAACAACAAGCGCTTATTTTGCTCTTGTTAAAGTTCTTAATCTTAATATTTTTGATTAATCTTGTAGGTTGTTAAGCGTTTGATGGGCCAATTAAAAGGACATCGTCAACTTTTTAAGATCGGTCTAGCTGATATTGACAACCGTGAAAAGACAACAACTAACTTGAAGGTTCTACTAAAAATAAATATTGTTATTATTATTATTTCCGACTTTTAACAAAATTATTATCTACTTGCTCACTTTCTTTCTTTTCTTTTTTGTTGTAGGAAGAACAAGGGCGTGTTAAAGAGCAAAATAGCAACCTTCTAAAAGAACATAAGGAAATCTCAGAAAGCATTAAAAGCATTCGCGAAAAGCTACCTTTATAGGCCATGTAGACGAGTCGATTGACCTTGAATATGCTGAATTGATTAGGTGTGATTCTGAAGTACAAGAAGTACAAGAAGAAGAAGTGTAAGTTGTTTTGTTTCTTAGTTAATCACTTGCTTTTATTGTAATGCTATATATTGATTTAGTTTTAAAAGAATAAGAACCCCATTTATGTATAGCCTTTGTGTGTGTGTATATATATATATATATATATATATATACACCTATTGAGTTTAACGGATATTTGTGATGGTCCATCCAAGCTTTGTCTTGGTCTTAATACTTTCATAATAAGCCTATGAAAGTATTAAGACCAAGACAAAGATGGACATCTAATATCCGTTAAACTCAATAGGTGTATATATATATATATATATATATATATATATACACCTATTGAGTTTAACGGATATTTGTGATGGTCCATCCAAGCTTTGTCTTGGTCTTAATACTTTCATAGGCTTCCACATGTAATTGATTTATAATTTGTTTTAAATGTTTTTGTTTGTGCTTCGACAGGATATGGATAACCCCTTCATTCACATGTTAACTTCCAATTTAAAGAGGTTAGTTACGCCCGCTAACTTTATTTTTCATTTAATAATCATTTTCTGCGTTGTAACGTGTATTATATTACATATTCAGGCTAAATGAGTGGAAACTGTAGAGCTTGATGAACAAAATAAGCAACTTCAAGCGAGTCTCATTCAGAAAGAAGCGTTTCGTCGATCTTTGCTCAACAAATTAATGGTAAATCACACTCTACATACACTTTAAAGAAAGCACCTAATGGTGGTTTTGTTTTATTATTTCTTATTTTATTTTCAGGACAAGCGTGGATATATACGTGTGCTTTGTAGAATCCGTCCTCGGGTGCATACTGGGGTAGGGGTTTCGAGCATTCCTTTTGAGTCAAATTACAAGGATACAATAACTGTATTTGGAGGTATGTACTCTTTTCAGATGGGTATATTATATAATAAATAAATAATAGCACAAACAACGCCTCAGTTGAGTGACCAATGAGTCATGCAATCTTAATTCTAAAAAGCATAACAATAAGTTCATAACACCATGATAATATTTAGATTCCACTTTCAAGAGTCGCTAATCAAGTGGATGTATTATAATATAAGAATAAAGAATAATAGGCAAATTGGTAAGATAGTTAGATGGAAAGGGCGGGAGGGGAGTGGGGAACCAGCCTAATTTGTTAGTCCGCGAACGCACCTCATCTGTTCTGGCTTAAGCTTGACTCTTCTGTATTCTGTTAAAAAATTATTGAGTTTTCATTACCCAGGTGTAAGTTATGTGCTGTCCATTCTTTCATCATTTGTTTGATCCCAATCTTATTCTATGTTTATGTAGGTATATTTGGAATTTCCAAATGCTGAACAAGTAGCAGAGGCACTGCGCTTGAAGGTAAGGGAAATCACTTTAGTATAAACGCACAACAGCTTATGTCCAAGTCTTGTATTTTCTTCCTTTCTCAAAATGGTAGCCTGAAAGTTAATGATGTGTATGCTTGATTTTTTTAGGGGATCCCTTATGTGATATATTGGAAGAACACTTTTTCATGTTACGCAGCTTCACATTTTCGACATGCACTACTTTCTGTGGTACAAAGGTGAGTTAAGAACTTAAATGCTATTATTCGATATATCATGATTTAAGACTTTCAGGTTTTCCAAACATGAAGATTGAACTCTATTTTGTTTGAGCATCATTCTTACACCCCTATGTTCTTATGCTATCATGCTGTTTATGCCATATGTGTTGCTTTTGCAGCTCTTCTAGCCACACATGGGATGCTTTCCAACTTGCACATTCGTCTTTTAGGCTATATTGTGTAAGGTACAACCTTGTAGTCCCAGGTAATTCTGGAAAAGTTGAGGGCAAGCTGGGTCCATACCTTCTCGGGGATCCACCACCCGAGATTACTCGTGAAGATGACGAAGAAAAATATCCGGAGGAACTTCCTGCAATCAAGATATATGATGATGTTGTAAACGTGAGATTTCTTGTTTGTGGATTTGTATCGACGTTGGTAAGTACCATTCAACAACTATACCATCTTTCCTATTTCAAGTCTTCTTTATGTCACATGGTTTTCACATGCACCACTTTCCTTCAGGATGCTTCTTTATTGCAACCACTGGAAGATGGACTTAATGCGCTTCTAAGTATTGAAGTAAGTATGCTTTTAGTAATGCATCTTTATTGCGGGTTGGGGCGAGGATACAATTAGTCTAAGTTCTAACTATGCTTGTCTGCTTAAGTTGAGTACTAATGCTGGTTCCTTTTTGTTGTCTTCAGATGCGTGGGAGTAAACTTCACAATCGAGTTAGGTGTGTATCAGCTACAGCTTGTTCTCATTTCTAAATTCGTAGCTTTTTGTTGTCTTCAGATGATCAGGTAGTCATTAATGATCATATCAGTACCTTTTCTTTTTTCTTTTTTTTTTTTAAATTTAGAAAACAGATTTTCTGGGTTCTAGAAACTGAGGTGTTTTTGGTGTTTCTTGTTTTCAGCTTTTGGGTTCTAGAAACATGATGTCATTGAAAAAACTCAGTTAGTTCAAGCAGTAATGAGTTCTGATGATAACAAGGTGTTTGTATCTGAGCCGCGAGGATCATCTTCTATAGCCTGTGGGGCAAGCGTTTTTGAAGTTTCCATGAAGGTCCCTCTATGGGCTTCACAGGTTCATTGTTTTTTCTCTCTTTCAACAATGTGTTTGCCGTCTCGTTCGACATTATCAATAATAGGCTGTTTTGTTTTCTCTCAGGTTTTAAGGCAGCTAGCACCAGATGTTTCTTACCGTAGTTTAGTTGCACTTGGCGTTGCTAGTGTCCAAGGGTTAGCCGTGGCATCGTTTGAGAAAGATGATGCAGATAGATTGCTTTTCTTCTGTAATAATCTAGAAAACAATAGCCATCGGAACATTAACAGTCCTCTCATTCCCGCATGGATGAGACAACCTCTTCCAAGTAGAAAAAGGCATATCGCAAACCTAGAAACCGGTCGTACTAATGGTTTAAGTCCGAGTGTAAAACAAGAATATATGGGAACTGAGATAGGCAACGGGTATGTAGTTAGACAGAAACCAAAAGTTGCTGCATTGAGGCCAATTCCACACATCCGCCACCAGAAAATGCTACCTTTTGCTGGGATTTCAGAGTCAAATGGACACGAGTATGGAGGGCTACTGAATACAAGTGTTTCATCTGTGCCTAAAGCAAAACACAACAGTGGTGGATCAGGTCACGCGGCTCATTGCAAATCATTATCAAGCTCATATCAAGCGAAACAATTAATTTCTCTAAACCCAATTCCTTTGAAGAAACATGGTTGCGATAGAAGTCCAATACACGTTTGCTCTGAGGTTTGTTACATTCACTGTTTCATGCCTTAGTTTATATATTTACTTCCTGCAAGATGGTTAAAGTTCTTGTTATAGACTTTCAATTTATTTCTGATAAACATATCATTTCAGGATGAGTTTCTGAAGGACGTGATGCAGTTTTTGATTTTAAGAGGGCATAATCGTCTTATTCCTCAAGGCGGCCTTGCTGAGTTTCCTGATGCAATACTGAATGCAACGCGTTTGGACCTCTATAATCTATATAGAGAGGTGTGTTATCATTAGAAATACATACTATTACGAGTAATTGACAAAGTATAAGCATAGAAAAGGATAAATTTACCTTTTTGTCCTTTATAGGTGGTTTCAAGAGGTGGCTTTCATGTTGGCAATGGAATCAACTGGAAAGGGCAAGTTTTCTCAAAGATGCGTAACCACACAATTACAAATAAAATGACGGTAAGTCCCTTTTAATGGTTTTTGTTTTGCACGAGAAATAAAGAGGTGACTTCTTCATTTTGTTGATGTGCAAGTTTGTAATCCTTTTTGTTAATTAATAGGGTGTTGGAAATACACTTAAGAGACACTACGAGACCTATCTTTTGGAATACGAATTGGCACATGACGATGTAGACGGGGAGTGCTGCTTGTTGTGTCACAGGTTGTTATAATTTCTTGTTACTTTGATGGTATGTTTGGTATGACACGTGTGTGTCTGCGAGTATGCTAATGCATTTTCATCTTAAATTTCCATAACAGTAGCGCAGCTGGGGATTGGGTCAACTGCGGGATATGTGGAGAGTGGGCTCATTTCGGGTGTGACAGAAGGCAGGGTCTTGGTGCCTTCAAGGTACGTATAATACTACTTCTTTGATAGTTCATAGCAATAACAAATGTGTGGAAATTGACGGTGGTGGTTGGTTTTCTTGCAGGATTATGCAAAGACAGACGGATTAGAGTATATATGTCCTCAATGCACCATCGCTAACTTCAAGAAAAAACAACCGAGAACCAACAACGGATATTCTTGAAACTCATTCTTACGCGCCACATTTTGGTTGTTTAACTTTTTTCTTGTTATGTTTCTAGCATATGTTCCTAGCTTGTGTTATGAGGAAAGATCGGGTTAAATTTGTGTAATATATGTATATCAGCAGCATCATCATCATCATCATCATCATCTACCATTTTGTAGCATGTTTTTATTTCATCTATAGCCTTGAGTGACAAATTACAAATGCATGAGTGTCTTTTAACTTTTAACTCTTAACATATCAATTTATATGAACCCAATGGTCTCCAACATGTACCCCAACATGAGTGTCCCTTTAACTTCAAGGTATGCATGCTACTACTTCTGGAACCCTATTTGATCTTGAAAATTGCAGATGTGGCATAAATACATGGCAGTCTAAATAGCTGCTATAATCTGCAACTGCATGTCATTGTTGATAAGTCAACCTTGAATGCATCACTTCCTGATCTAACTTCAAATGCATCACCACCTGGAGGAATCACATGCCAAAACCTTCAGTTAAGTTTTCAAAGAATTATTATGCAACATAACTAAGAACAAAGAAATAATGTACACAACAAAATATATCAAAAAAATATCTCAATAAAATTTAAGAGTGTGAAAATCATTTCACATAAAAAGAGCAAAATTTAATAAGGGTTTTTCTAAATTGTGCCCTACGGGCACAAGTTAAGCATACTATAAGTACACAGGGGCTCACGAAAAAATACACGAGGATCCACATAAAAGTACATACAAATGTACTTTTATGTGTGTCTCTATTTACTTTTGATATACTTATGATGTGCTTAACTCATTCATTTACTTGCTTGTCTTCCGGTGAGATAACCCCAACTAGGGGTGTCATTCGGGCTGACCCGACCCGAACCCGACCCGACCCGAGGGAATTCGGGTCGGGTCAATCGGGTTTAAAATTATATTCGGGTCAATCGGGTCAACCCGAATTGACCCGAGTTCTAAACAAGGTCGGGTTCGGGTATATATTTTTAGCCTTGACCCGACCCGAACCCGACTAACCCGGCTCAACAAAATATTTACAATGTAAAAAACTCGGGTTGACCCCAAACCCGAATTGACCCGACCCGATTGACCCGACCCGAGTTGACCCGAACCCGAATTGACCCGACCCGAGCTGACCCGAGTTCTAAACAAGGTCGGGTTCGGGTATGTTTTTTTAAGGCTTGACCCGACTTGACCCGACCCGAGTTGACCCGAACCCGACCGGGTCAACCCGAATAACACCCCTAACCCCAACTACCAACACAAATATTTATTACTAACCTTTCCCCAAACAACTTTTCACCAATATACTTTTTTGGTATGTGCGAAAACACATACATTTTCTTTCTCAAATCAGACCCAAAATAACCGGAAATGAGCCGTTAATGTCTAATATTTGCGTGTTTCTTGAGTTTATGCATGTGCAGGTACGGATATGACAAAAGAGACAAATGTAAGACAAAACCGAAGAAAACCGAGCACGAGAATGAGAAGAGTGCAAGAGCCGATCTTAGGGTTGCTATTTTATGGGTTTTGAAAGCTCAAAAGATCAATTTACGGAGTTCTGGATCATGTTTGGGGAGTTTTCTTAATTTCACCTTCACTTTCCCATGTTTACATATTTCACCCTCAAATTACTCAAAATTACCATTTTCACCCTCAACTTTACCATTTTGTCGCTTTAAACCCCTCACTTTCCTAATTTACACAAATTACCCCTCATAAATCCCACTTACCCAAAAATACCGAAGTCACCCCAACTTTGTCAAAACTTCACTTTTGGTCCTTTGAAATTTATAATTTGGCAAAATTGGTACTTATGGTATATATGGTACTAATCTAAACCAAAATAATACAAATCCAAAATAAACCCACTACCCTTTTATATCCAACCCAAGCCCACCATAGCACCCCATGACCCTTCTATTACTGACCCCCAGTCCAAAGTCCCACGTGAACCCTTCATTTTATCTCCAGTCAACATTTTTTCCCACAAGTCAAACACCCAAATAAAATAACCAAACGCGCCGAAAACCACCAAATATTACTGTTTATCTCCTACCTTAGCATTTACCCTGCTCACCTCTCAAACTTACCCATACTTAAAATACTTCCAGAAGCATCTGACAATGTGTAAGAGAGTGTGGTATCTTGGATTGCCAAGCTGGCAAAAGGAAGCGATCTCATTGGTCATAACACCTCACCCAAGCAATCATGTGGCTGTGATGAATTGTGATGACAAGATTGATTGATCAAGGGTCGAGATTAGATCTCCCAGAAGCTTCTGAAATCAAGACCCAAGCTCCTGTGATCAGCTATAAATAGCCCTTTCTATCACAATTGTAATTCGTCCAGATTTCATGTATTTAGAATTCTGTTGCCATTGTTATTTCTGTCATGATTTAAATGCTTCTTTAGTTAATCAATTGTAATTTTCAGTTTAATTTGTACTCTCAATTTGATTAATGCAAGTTTGTTTTCTTAAAATTAGTTTACCTGTTCAATTTTGAGTTGTCTTTTTCTGTGTTTAAAAAGAGTTTTATTCTTGCTCACATAAGCTTCAATAAGCTTATGTGAGCTTATCACTTCCTTAGTTGGTGTTAATTATAAAAGTCAAAGTTCAAAGTCAAAATCAGTTTCTCTTTAATTTCTGTTTTTAATATGTTAGAATGTTCAGTTTTATTTTTATTTAAGTTGATAATTCAGTAAAAGACAGATTTCATCAGGTTTTCTTAAAGTACTTGCAACTTAGTCACATTAAGGGGTGTTTGGAATTAGTAAAGTTTTAGAGATTTTAATGATTTCGTTTGCATAAATCTAAGTTTTCTTAGATTATAAACATGTTTTCAGGCTATCTCAAGTAATGGTTCAAGTTTTCAATTCAAGTTTTGTGTTTCAAGTATTTTACTAATTTCTGTCTTAATATTTTGAAACTGTCCAAATCCACCTGATCTCAACAACTTTTAAATGGTTAAGCTGTTTTGGAAATGGGTTAGATTTGGTTTTAGAGCAATTTAAGAGTATAAACATCATCTGTGTTGTAGCTAATCTCAATTCCATGTGCATTTGATTTGCCAAAAATCTGTCCAAAGTTCCCTATCTTTGCAATGATCCATATCTGCTCAAATAGGTGATTTCAAGTCAATTTTTCTGCTTAATCTCTTATTGTTTTTGCCTGATTTTTGTTTCCAATTGTAGCCCCTAGTACTAGCTATAGTTTTGTGCTTCTTGTTAGAATTAGATATAGCTTAATTAGTGCTTATTTTTTGCCTGCATAAGTCCCTTTTCTGCCCATACCTTTTCTTTGCAGTCAGTCTATTTCAACCCAAATCAGTATTTCAAGTCTGCATATCTACTTGTTCTATTGATGTTTTTAATTGAATTCTTTTTCTTAGGGTAATCAGTAGTATAGACTTAATCATTATAGCCTTCATTCCCTTTTTAGAACTTATTTCAGTAGCTTAATTAGCCTTCATAACAGCCTATCTAGGCCCCTTTTAGCATCCATCCTAAGTCTGCTGTTATAGCAGACTTATGGATATTTCTTTTTGCTTGAATTGAGTAATTGAATATTAGGATAAGTGTTAGTTCTGTTTATTTAGGGGTAGTTTTTAGGAATCCATTTGGCTTATTCCCCATTAGCTTGTAGAGCTTATGCCAAGTAGCTTTAGGGATTGTTTGGTTTGCAGCTTATTCATAAGTGCTAATTCTTGGTCTATTTCAGTTGATTAATGTTGCATTAAGTATTTTCTAGCTTACTTTAGTTGTTGGTAGCTTTTAGTAACTTAATTGTAGCTTTTAGCTTATTTTGCTTAGCTTAATCTCATTAGTCACCCACCCATGCATTCACTAGTTACTTTTTATAATTTTCATAGATTATCCATATTATTTAGGACATTTATGTAAATTTTAATAATTTTCCAAGTCTATTTGCAATTTTTCTAGATTTAAATTCAATTTTAAGTGTTTTTAAATAGCTTTTAATTCAAATAAATCAAAAAATGGTCACAAAAATACAAAATATATTTTTTTAGGTTTATAAAAATCGAAAAGTCATAAAAGGTATTTTTCCGATTTTTTAGTTAAATTAGCATTTTTAGACATTTACTTAGTTTTAATTAGTTTTAAATTCATAATAAATAGAGAAAAAGCCGAAAAAATATAATTTCAGTTTTGAAAATTATTTTTAGTTAAATTAGATTTTGAAAAACAGTTTTGTAATTTTCTTGTAAGTTTTTATAATTTTTAGCTTTTTAAATCTATTTTAAAAGTTCAAAAATAGTTTTTAATTCATATAAAATTAAGAAAAACCAAAAAAATTAATTTTAAATTTTAGATAATTTTTAAATAACATTTTTAGTTGTATAAAAATATTAGTTAACTTTTAGAGGTTGGAATAGATTAGTTTGCCTTTTAGTGTACGATTTTAGAATTATCGTAATTTGTGTTTTTAATTAGATTTTGCATACTTAGTCGTAAATTCTTATTTGCATCATAGTTTTAGTAGATTTTAATGCCTTTCATTAATATTTCTTGCCCCGTAGTTTAGAAATCACCAAAATCTCTTTTAACCATTCAAATCCCGAATTACACGACATGAGTTTAAAACTCCATTCATCCTTCGCTAGGAACGATCCGGGGATTCAAATCTAATACATTAGAGTTACCCAATACTACAAATACTATAATTGGTTTTCCTAAATCACTTCCCTACAATACAATACGGAGTATAGTTCGTTTTCTAGTAGTTAAAATTATCAAACATCATACATCTTCATTTCAGTCTAGAGTTCTTCTCCAATCTCATTCATAAGTAGAGCGAGTTTTTTTTCTTCATCTTCTCCATCTCAAAAGAGTAAAATTTTAAGGTGAGTTATTTCTTTTTATACGATTGGCCTTTATCCCTTTTTTTTCCTCTAAACTGCTTGCCTTCTCATGATATAGATCTGCTCCTTTTGATAGCATGTTGATCAAAGTTGGAATAATTGGTTTTGTGGTCCATTTAGTCGACTTTTTTTAGAGCATTAGGTACCTTGGAGCCGTTCCGCTGATGTCGTGGGGAAGAGTGATGTCACATCAGCACTTTTTTTCCATAACACCATAATCCACCATAACACCAAGAACACCACTCCCTCTTATAACACCAGATTCTGGTGTCATTGTGCACCCTTAGACCCCACATATTTTATTTTATTTTTATTTATTTAAATAAACAAAGATTTAACTAAAATTAAGATTTTATTAATAAAAACATTACATTAATAAATATGCATCCACGATTAATATTATGTGTTAACAGCTTG
The DNA here is from genome assembly GCA_910596185.1 of Chrysanthemum makinoi. Taxonomy (NCBI): domain Eukaryota; kingdom Viridiplantae; phylum Streptophyta; class Magnoliopsida; order Asterales; family Asteraceae; genus Chrysanthemum; species Chrysanthemum makinoi. The sequence goes on along the minus strand of OU343220.1, from coordinate 327,305,826 downwards.
GAAGCGAGTTATTTGTTAATATTCTATATTTTCGTGAATTGGTACATGTTTGTAATAAACTTAAACTATTAGGCTAGTTAATAAATAAAGCCTCCTCACATTTTAGGAAACAAAAGTACAAACAAATGTGTCCTTATGCGTAAACCTAATTTTAGCCCAAACAAATTGCAGCCCAAACTAAATTAGCCTTAAAATAACCGACTCTTATATAACAGCTCTATTTTTTCTTAAACCCAATTTCACTCACGAACCAAACGCAGTCATCACACTTTTGTTCTACCCACTTGCAGTCACCACAAAGGCAGTCACCACACTTTTGTTTAACCCACACTTTTCTTAAATCTGATTTCACTCACACTTCAACTTCACTTGCAGTCACCAACTTTTGTTTTACCCAAAATATCGAAATATTCACACAACAAAAATGAAAAAAAAGGGAAACGCCACAAAAAAGGGAAAACGCAACCTCCGGTACCCTCCTTGCGTCGTGGCATTGCGTTTTCCGGGACCATCTTGGCTGGTCATGACGGCTCAGCACTCGAAAAAGCGAAGGACGGTACCTTCCTGGCGCCGTCGTGTTGCGTTTTGGGGGAAAATGTCTCTCAAAACGCAGGGTACCCTCCCCTCTTAGAGCATAAGGTACCCTGTGGTGCCGTCGTGCGATGTTATGCGAAAAATACTGCCACATGAGCACTTTTTCCCATAACACTAGAATTCATCACAACACTTAAAACACCCTTCCCTCCTATAACACCAGTGTAACACCCTCAGTTTTTGAATAGCAGCGGAAGCTAATCGAGGATATTACTTATTAACACAAAGTACACATTACAGAAAACGACTCTAAATGAGACGTTTTAAAATACATTATCATTCGAATTTATTCATAATATCAGAGTAGAGGTCCCATAATGTACATAATAAGTTTAAAAGTTTTTCGAATGATAATATGCAATGTCTTCAAAATGCCTATTCCGTGTGCCTTCATTTGCATGCAATATATATCTTACGGACCTGAGATAAAACATCTTTGAAAAGTCAACACAATGGTTGAGTGAATTCATAGGTTTGAAAACAGTAGTGGACAATAGTTTATAATATAATTGCAATGTGTACAATTATCTTCTTGAAAATTATTATTGCTCTAAGCTCATGGAACTCACGACTGACTGTTGTACATATATCACCGGGCGATATATATAGATATAAGTAACATGCCCCGAGTAGGTATTAGCCATATACCTAGGTAAATTCAAATAAAGTGCGTTTGGTTACCGATCCGGCTAACACAAACGGGATTCGTCAATCCCGATAGGCCTATCCACTATATTTGCGCTCTATCCTAGTGATTAGTGGTCCATGATGTAGGGGACTTTTGGCATAAACAACTTAGTGGTTTGCAATAATACAGTCAAGGCATTCAGTTTTCAAGTAATTGTCCATAATAAAACATTTAGCATGTATCTCCCCCAAAAGAGTTTATAAAACAGTTAAACAAAAGTTGGGGCTATGAACTCACCGTAGTTATCAGTAGTAGCTTATTGCAATAACAGTGTATGTTGAGACTGCGATCTTTAGTGATTACCTACCAAAGTATAATAATTATGTTTTAGTATAGTTTTCAATATAAGTGTACAAGTATATGTAATTTGTTGGCTTATGATTGTTGTACATGGATATTAAGCTAAGGCATTGCTTAAGTGTTTGCTTGACTCATAGCCTTTATATAAATAACCCCGTACTACCGTTCGGGCTATCAAAATCAAGAGGTCATGTAGTAATCGCACGAGGAGCCAGGACACTTTAAATCGTAAATCCACAACTCGTCGATACGATACCCCGAAGAGACCTCTTTGTGATAATGAAATTCCCTACTATTGTAGTATTTATCGTTTATAAGTAAGTATTTGACCTAAACAAATGTTGTACAAAACATATGTCGTCTTTCGTCAAAGACTATTTGAGTGGCGACGTGATAGTATAAATTGTGTCGTGAAGCATTTCATGTGCAAGTGTTGTTCACTTAATGAGTTTTGTGATTTCGGCGTGTTATATTATCATGTTGGCGGAATATAAAGGTTTCAAAAGAAATTTTTATACTAATATGTTCATGGTTTTAATAAGTTAAAACTTGTAAGAAAATATTTATATAGTTGATATATATTTCATATAGCCATTTTATCAAAATCTAGTAAAACTTAATCTAATGGCCAAATTTTTGAAACAATTTTTGGTTAACATACTCAAACTAGTCATGAAGCTAAGTTACAATTTAACAACTTTGAAATAACAATTATGGTTATATCTAGTGGTTATATTCAAGTTACAATGGTTTGAGACATTAGTCTTGGTCTAACCATGGCTTTGTTTTGGTTTTAAAGAATCAAAATTACAAGTAAGTTTCCTTAACCATGGCTGTTTTTCAGTCACAACAGATCCGTGTAGTTTCTGCCCTTTTTTAGACTTTTCGTTCACTTTCAGCGTACATGCTCCTGAGTTTTGGAAGAAAATCTCATTCCGAGCAACTTTCGTGTTTTACACTTTCGCTGATTCGGACCAGAAAAGGGTCTAATTCACGTTTTAAAATCGTTTCAGCAGCCTTTTTGACATAATAACCCATTTCATCTAGTCATCTTCTTTTACTCATAACTTTTAATCTACAAGTCCATTTCAAGTGATTCAAAAACTCAAATTCAAGTTTTTACTTCCTCTAATAACTTCTTAAATTTAATCTAGTCCAAAATTCATGATTTTTATGTTAAAACTCATAATAATTCACTAGTTCTTACTAGTGGTCTTAATGAGTTTCAACACTAGTTTTTACCCATCAACTTCATGTACAACATCATACAAGCCATATTACATGTACTACTTATATAAAATTACATCAAATAATCATAAATATCATTACAACCATATTGAATAACAAGAAATTTAAACAACTTCTTACAAGACTTTATGTTGGATGGTCTCAAGAATAATCAAGTCTAAACCCCTTTCAAGTCTTCAACCCTTCTTCAACCTCTTAACCAAAGCTTACAACCCTTATTGCCCTTGAACTAATCTTTTTACTTTAGCCCTAACTTCCTTGTTTAGCTCTTGTTTTACCCTTGATATTAACAAAACAACCCTAGTATCATGTAGGAACCATCTCTAGCTCCATCTTTTTAGTGATTTTTGTAGTATAATTCAAAGTGTAAATTGGTATTATGATGATAATGTTGGACGGCAAGGAGAGGAGAGAACCAAGAGATATGTGAGTTTTTGCATGTGAAATGGTTAAATGTGAAGTGACTTGGGTATAAGTGGGGGACAAACTTAATGAGTAAGTTGCATATTCTATGGGATTGAGGCCATGTGGCCTTGTGTGGCTCATCAAACGCCACCTCTCATGAAGAGGTGGTAGTTTGTGTTTTATTGAGATAAACACTAGTTTTTACGGTGTAGTTTGGTCCCGATAATTACTAATGTTAAACCCTTAATTCACGAAACTTAAAACCGGGTAACGTAAAAATGTAATACTTCCAAAAATGTTAAAACTTATCAACATACTCCAACTAGGTGTATTAAAAGTATAGTAAGTCTAATATAGTGTTTCTATGTTGTTAAAACCTATTAACGTAGGTTCGGGCACGCGTATTACTTAAAGGTAAAATGTGTACCTAAAATTTGGCAAAATGACAATAAGTCATATAAATTATGACTAGTGGTGAAACTAAAATATTTTTGTACACGTAGACTTATTCCTAGTCTTGTGTCGGTTGTGAGGATAATTTACACTTATTTAATTTTTGAGATTACTTATATAAATAATTAAAAGAAAATTATATAACATTAAATAGTAAAATATAGACCTGAAATATGCGAGGTGCTACAACCAGTTCTGGTGCCGTCGTGCACCCTGGACAACACATTTATTTATTTATTTATTTTTATTTAAATAAACCAACACATTTAATAAAAAGAACATATTTTCTCTCCTATACCAAACACCCGTTATCGTGACCTTACCAATAACCCAATATTTTTTTTTATATAATAAAACTTTTATTAATAATTAAAAAACATACATAACATTTAAAATAAAACATAAAAACATTACACTTTAGATAGAAAAAATGCCTTGGCCCAAATTTAATAGAAGCCCAAACCAAATCTTATACAACCCCTAGTTGTATACTTGTCTCAAACCTAACTCTATTTCACTAAAAAAACGCAACCATGAAAAAAAAAAAACGCCTTCTTCTCTAACCAAACTTTGCTACACAAAATTATTTCTCTTGTTAGGATCGGAGAACTATATGATTTATGTGGTTTTGGGAGGTCTTGGTTGGTGAAAGAAGATGAAAGATATCATCTTTCTTAGTGAGAGAAAGTAGTGAGAGGGAGGATAAACAAAAGGATAAGTTTATTGATAAGAACAATAATACAAACCTAATGATCAACCCACCTCTCATGGAGAGTCATGAGATGTATTTATAGGCTCATCACTCTAATACTTTGCCCCGTTTACATAAGTAGTCCCTACGGGTGCAACTTACTACGCATCTAGTCCAATTCACGTAAGTGACGTTGTCTTTATAAAAGAGCGAGACTAACAATCTCCCTCCAAGATATCGTCACACGTGAATGATTACAGTGAGACCTATAAATACGTAAACAAAGTAAATTACAATAATAATAAACAATGTTGACTTTGTTGAAGCGCAGAGTCTTTGTAGTCTAGATACTGAGGCAAACTTGAAGTTCTATCTTCCGACGATCTCGGCATTTGAACTTTGGCGCTGACGGCACAAATCCTTGTAGCTCTAAACGTCAACTGTAACAGTCTAGTTAGGTTATTATTCCCTCCTAACTAGTGAGCCTTTTTCTTTCCTTTGCTCCCTCCTGAATCGACAACTCTCTTCCAACACGCAGCGGAGAAAATAGACTCTTGATTGTAGCATAATGGTTGTCGTTCTCGGAACATCATAACAACATAACTCACTTAGTATTGCATCCAAGTTGGTAAAAAGCCCCGATGTACACACACTACTTCTCTTTCTTCGGTAAGCACAATTCCCTTCGTCAACCCAATCACGAAAGATGAAGCACCAACTTCTCCCTCCTGATGGTTGCGAGTTATCAGAATCATCATAATGTTGCGTACATATCGTATACCTATTTCTTGATGCAATATTAAACCTTTTCTTGTTTAAGCAAATTTCCGTGAGAATATGTCGCAAAAATACTCTCAATAATTCTCTCAAACCAACCTTAAACGAACCCCTTTGAATTCACCAGCTAATAGTAATGACCACATATGGAGATAACCCGATACGACTAACTTGAAAAGGAAGTAAACATCCCAACTTTGTGACTTACTGCTTGTTTTAATTTTTTTATCAATCCACAACGCCGTGTGACACTGAGTACTACAACGTAACTCCTTAAAGTGATAGTTATACAATGTGAGCACTACAACGTAACTCCTTACATCAGTTATAACCAGGTTGTCAAATTCATAATCACTTATGAAAAATTCCCAGACAAGTTATCTTGAGACATGCATCCAACCAACCAACGTCTCAAGGATAAAGAAGATCACCCGTGAAACGTTACTTCAATTTCGCGCAAGCAATACCGTACAAAACCTCGTAATCATTTTTTGATCGAATTTTAGTTCAAGCCGTGAATTGTGTATCCTCCGTGAAAATTCATACCAAAAATACCACTCAATTGGCCAAATAATTAAAATTTGTATCCAATATGTTTTAAAATAAACAATTGGATAAATTTTTTTGTTATACAATTAATCAGCCCAACATAGTCCAATCCATCAACCGAATGACCTAATCCCATTATACATAAGCCAGAAACAAACTTCTAGCCCGGTCCAGTCCATAATCCTAGTGCCCGATCCAACAATCTTATACCATCCGGTTATAAAACTCACATACCCTAATAACACTCTAACCCTAAAACTCAATAATCCGCCTACCACATTTCTGGAAAAAAGAATACACCACAGATTGAAACATACAAACACAAACACGTTTGCAAAGAATCGAACCATATGGGCTAGTTAAGAGGGTCTCGTTCCAGCAGCTTCAAGATATAGATCTGCTCCTTGTGCTAGCATGTTGATCAAAGTTGGAGTAATTGGTTTTGTGGTCCATTTAGTCGATGTTTTCTTAGAGATGACGATGTTACATGTTTTTCGACCAAGGTTCCTCTGTTTAAATGAAAGGTAATCTCTTGTTTAAAATTATTTTCGGTTTAGATGGGGTGGTAATGGTCAAATAGAATATTAGTACAAAATCCTTTGGTACATCTTCTTACTTTCAAACTTTTCATTCTCTTAATTAGAAGGAAATGCGTGTGTTTGGTAGAAGGAAATGGGATCAAAGAAATGGAAATGATATAATTTCGCTTGTTTGGTAGACTAGAGAAACTACTATAAGGTGGAGACATTCAATCTGGTTAAGGAAACAGAGATCTTTACAATTTCTCTCAAAAGGGTAAAGTCAAAATTAAAAGAGGGGTATAAGAAGCACTAAACTAATAATATTATTTTTCTATAAACTTCAGTTGAGTCAACTAAGATATTGGTTCTTTGCTTATGAAGAAATCTGATGCACTGTTGATCTTTGGTCAACAAATTAAGGGTAAATCACACTCTACATACATTTTATGCGATGTAACGTGTATCATATTACATATTCAGGCTAAATGAGTGGAAGCTGTAGAGCTTGATGAACAAAATAAGCAACTTCAAGCGAGTCTCATTCAGAAAGAAGCGTTTCGTCGATCTTTGCTCAACAAATTAATGGTAAATCACACTCTACATACACTTTAAAAAAGCACCTAATGGTGGTTTTGTTTTATTATTTCTTATTTTATTTTTAGGACAAGCGAGGATGTATACGTGTGCTTTGTAGAATCCGTCTTCGGGTGCATACTGGGGTAGGGGGTTCGAGCATTCCTTTTGAGTCAAATTACAAGGATACAATAACTGTATTTGGAGGTATGTACTCTTTTGAGATGGGTATTTTGTATAAATTTCTTAGCTTGATATCTTTGTCAAATAAATTTCTAATTTCTTCAACCAATATGGCAGAAATATTTACGTGTGGGGCCAAAGACCTTGACCCTGCTTCACATAGACCCTGATTCATCACGGACGGAGACCCTAAAAACGCTGGAATTTGGGGAAGTGACTGGTTTGTGCAACTTGGCCGGCTTGAAATCCAAAACACCACGACATCAATGATACTATTGGTAAGCGTTGTTACAAAACTATTATGAACTCAATAATATTTGGTGCAAGTAAATATGCATTGTAGGTCATGATAAGTCCTAACATAGTCACAAGTAAATATGCATTGTAGGTCGTGATAATTTCTAATCTGATTGAATTATGTTAGTCATTGGTTATGATATAGTAGTTTGGGACAAGTACATACTTTATTGAATGCGCACTCGCTAGTGCATGATGTGATTAACACTTGCGTGAAATGGTGAACAAAGCTATATTTTAACAAGTAGAAAAAGCACATCCAAACGCTTTCTTGTGCAGTAGTCTTTGTTGTTACATCTGATTAGTTGAAAAAAAAAACAATGCTAAACAGTCTTTAGATCTCGGAGTTATGTTCTTATGTTCTAATTTGTAATTTGACTTGTCGCTCCGTGTAAGCATATATATGTTTAGATGTTGCAAACTTGATAACTAATTCAGCACTTTTTATGCAGGATTCAACAAAGAAGTGCGTTATTGTATGAGATGGATAAGATCCTGGACATATGTCAGTTATAGGAGGCTGTAAGCAATGTTTGATGCTTGATTTGTATGCATTTTTTTGTTTTTGTCAAACCCCACTGATAGAGGCTGTAAGCAATATGATGCTTGATTTGTATCAGGGTTCATAAATATGTACCCCTACACAACATTTACTGCTCTTTAGCAAGAAGTTTATCAGAATATGTTCTTTGATAAGGCCCATGTGGCTCGCGGCATGAATTTAAAAAAAAAATAATAATAAAAAAAAACTATGTTTAATCTCTTTTTCTGTTAGAGAACTTTGCTGCTTCGTCGAAGTTCATCTTTATAACGAGTGGTAGTGCTAAAGCTCTATGTCAAACCATGATATTGCTAACCCGTTGATATGGTAATTAGGAATCCACTATCCGGCTGCTATTTTTTTGTTTTTTTTTTTTTTTTAAATTTGTTTTGAAATTAAACCCATAAAATGTGTTTGTTTTAATGGTCTATACATAGTTTTCCTTTGTAGTTTTAAGGAAATTCATACCAAACTCACTTGCACAACCTTTTAAATATTGTTAAGGAAACTTCTTAACTAAATATTTGTTCTAATGTGCACCGAGTTTCTTTCTTTTTTATTTTTTTTATTTGAACATATGAGATTATTTTGATTGTTTTCATGTCACTGATGAATCATGTTAAGTTGAACTAGTGAAGTCAACCAAATGACTTTACAAGAAGTCCAAGAACTATTTTAGCTAGGCTTACACATTGCAGAACAAGTGGAACTCGGATGACAGTTATGAACAAGAGACTTCGCAAAATATAAACTTCGCAAAATTCCTTTTCGAGAGACATACTCCGTGATACTATAGCTGACAAAATTCCTCAAATACTTGGCTATAAAAAACGTACACATACAGTTGACCTGTGATCGAATATCTTAAATAAGAAGAGATTTTCAAAAAGTGAAAATTGTTTGTTGAAAAATTCAATTGGACCAATGGAGTGCAACATTATGGATGCGTAGCAGAATTGAGCATATTGGCTAATAAAAGTAAAACTTGACTTAAAATTTTGTCAAACTCATATAAATTACATCCAACAAAATAAATGTGTATAAAGGCACATGTGTCAATTTTGTAAAAAATAAAACTTTAAGAATGAGAAGGTAATTAATAAAATTTTAAGAATGAGAGGATAAAACTACACTTAATGTTCATGAATAAAAATTGATGAACCAAAGTAATTAATGAACAAAATGTCATTTTTAACTTGTGATATCTCACTCATATGATATCGGATTTGATTGAATAAAAAACATGAGTAAAGACTGATCCAAAATCTATAAATTTTATGTTTTACAATTTTTCTAATTCGAATTTAGTATTAGTCAAATTTATGGTAAAAAAGCGCAATAAAATATAATACGTATATTTTTTTTAAAAAAATTACAATTACAAAAAATCACTTTTTGAATCTTACATTAATAAAATGAATAATAATGTGTCGTGGGACCAAATTTAGTGCATTTAACGCAATTTTAATACTAAAAATCTAAGTTATACATTTCATCAACACCTTGTGTGCAACAAATATAAATAAAACGTCATCTTTAACGTGAGATATCTTACTCATATGACATAGTATTTGATTGATTAAAAAACATGTGTAAAGTGTGAACGAAAATCTATAACTTTCATATTTTAAGTTTTTCACGATTCGGCATTTATGAGGGTAAAAAATATAGTCGAAAATGCCAAAAAAAAAATCAAGAAAACCAAAACTCATTTGATATGTAAAAAAAAGTTCGAAATATTTAAAAAGATCTATACCCAATTAAAAAGGATTAAATGCTAAAGATTAGGGTGAAGTCGTTTTTTTCTAAAAGTTTGTCGTTTAAGAGATATGTGATTTTGAAATTTGAGGTGTAAAAGCAAAAAACGAGTCAAAAGACCATATTACCCTTGGGCGGATTTTTTGTATAACTTAGATTGCAGGACATGTGTCACACTATGAATGACTTTCTACACTTTTAAATTTACGACACTTTGCATATTTTTCCATAGGCTAAATGTTAAAGATTAGGGTGAAATCGTTTTTTTCTAAAAGTTTGTCGTTTAAGAGATATGTGATTTTGAAATTTGAGGTGTAAAAGCAAAAAACGAGTCAAAAGACCATATTACCCTTGGGCGGATTTTTTGTATAACTTAGATTGCAGGACATGTGTCACACTATGAATGACTTTCTACACTTTTAAATTTACGACACTTTGCAATAGATACGCCACCTTGCTATTTGTCCATAGGCTATTATGATGTAAAAACATAAATTAAACTTACCTTAAACTCTTCGTTTTGTGAGGTTAGACTATTAAACACATTGCACATTTTATGGGTGTAATTTCAACGATGAATGAGATTTTTTCTCACATAGGTTGAAGAAAAAAAAGTTTTGTTTGTTTATATATTGACAATAGTAATATGTGTCCGCTTATATTGACTTTTTGTATTATATGCACCTATACGCACAAAGTTTCACAATATTTGAATACTCGTACAAGTTGTAAACTTTTTACTTAGGGGCCGTTTGGTTGGGGAGTTTGAAATTTCGGAATATTAAATTCTAGAAAATTTAAATTATTGAGAATTTAAAATTCCGGAATTTAAAATACCTTTACATGTTTGGTTGACAGAAATTTATAAATATTTTTATTTTTTTTTAATATAAATTTCATAAATATTCTATTTAAAAGTTTATAAGAAAAATTTATAAAAAAAGTTTATAAAAAATTTATAAAAATTTATAAAAAATTTATAAAAATTTATAAAAAAGTTTATAAAAAATGTTAAAAAAATTATAAAATATTTATAAAAAATTTATAATAAATTTAAAAAAAAAGTTTATAAAAAAAAAATTATAAATAAAATTTAGAGTAAATTACGTTGTGGTTTGCTCAAAATTAGTCACTGTTCTTTTTTGCTTTTTATGTGGTTTACATATTGCATTTGTTAGTCCTTATCGTTAACTGCCGTTATCTTTTTCGTTATCTCAATGGCACCGTTAGTCCTAACCAAGATCACTTGCGGCGTTAGTCCTTTATACTAACGACCGTTAATAACTCCAAAATTTTATTAAAAAAAAATCTTTTCTACACGGTTTTTATCGTTTTCGCCCGTTTTCTTACGTTTTCATGCGTTTTTGTCCGTTTATATACGTTTTCGTCTAATTTTTCTACGTTTTTCATACGTTTTTGTCGTTTTTAATTTTACACTTTTGTCCGTTTTTCTTAAAACGTTTTTGTTTTGTCGGTTTTAAATTTAAAAAAATGACGTGGTTTTTAATCGATTTTTTCCGATTTAAAAAAATCGTCTTTTTAAAAAAATACGTCATTTTTAAAAATACGTCATTTTTTCCGATTTAAAAAAGTTTTTTTAAAAATACGTCATTTGATTTAAAAAATCCGTCATTTTAAAAATACGTTTTTACCGATTTAAAAATACGTTTGTTTTATAAAAATACGTCATTTTTTTAAAAAAAATACGTTTTTTTTTTCCGATTTAAAAAAAATACGTTTTTTTTTTTAAAAAAATACGTCATTTTTTTTTAAATTACACCGTATATAAACGGACAAAAACGTAAGAAAAACGGACAAAAGCGTAAAAAAACGAAGGAAAACGTAAGAAAAACGGACAAAAGCGTAAAAACCGTATAAAAACGGACAAAAACGTAAGAAAAACGGACAAAAGCGTAAAAAAAGTAAGGAAAACGTATAAAAACGGACAAAAAAGCATGAAAACGTAAGAAAACGGGCGAAAACGATTAAAACCGCGTAGAAAATATTTTTTTTAATAAAATTTTGGAGTTATTAACGGTCGTTAGTATAAAGGACTAACGCTACAAGTGATCGCTTGGTTAGACTAACGTGCCATTGAGATAACGAAAGATAAGGACTAACAATATGTAAACCATGAGCAAAAAGCAAAAAAAAAGAACTACCATGGATTTGGAGCAAACCACGGACTAATTTACTCTAAAATTTATAAAAAAGTTTATAAAAAATTTTTATAAAAAATTTATAAAAAAAGTTTATAAAAAATTTTATAAAAAAAATTTATAAAAAATTAATAAAAAAAGTTTATAGAAAAAATTTCATAAATATTCTAATTAAAATTTTATAAAAAAAACAAAAAGAAGAAATGTTTATAAAAAAAATTCCAAGTAAATTAAAATTCTTAACTTTTTGGAGGCATTCTAATTCTCTCCATTTTGGCAATTCGTGGAATTCTAAATTACTTCATTTGAGTTACCAAACATGATATTTGAAGGAAATTAAAATGCAAATGCCCCCAATATACCCTAATATCCCCCAACCAAACGCCCCCTTAGTTTTAAGTTTCTTATAAGTTGTACTAATACTTTGTTCAAATTTTGATTTGATGCAATACTTTTTTCTCGATTTCTTACATAATCACTTATAAGTTGTACTAATACTTTGTTCGAATTTTGATTTGATGCAATACTTTGTTCTCGATTAATTATATAATCATAGGTAATGTATGTGCACGCATAAGGCTTTGACATAAATCTTACATAATATGTTTAAACATAAATCATAATTTATCTAATTTTAATAATACAATTATCTAATTCGCAAACAGGTTTTTGAAGGCGTTTCTTATATTGCTTGGTGGTTTATTTGGAATTTTCGGAAGTTGGTCTTTGATTCTCCCACCCCTTCCAAAGCTGTTTTTTTTGACGATATTGTGGCTCGTTCCTTTCAATGGTGTAAACATAAGGGTAGATTTAAATTTAATTAGATAGATTGGCTTAAAAATCTTTCTCTTGTAATCTTGTAATCCTTGTTTTTCTAGCTCCTTGCTAGTTTTAATAATATCAGCCGTTAAAAAAAAATAATTAAAAATATAAAATTTTATCTTGAGAGGCTAAAGCCTACCTGATTCATACACAGGATAGTAAGAAAAGTTATTTTATAAAATTATGTAAATTTTTTTATGCTTATATAGTTATAATAGTATTGCATGCACGAGTTTTTAAATAAAAATTTTAATATGTATAATATCGATTAATATTTTGTACATATTTTTGTTGGACGAAGGATTTGTTTTAATGACCTGCTTTTAATAAATTTAACTATAGAAATGATATTCTAAACATTATCCGTGTTTAATATCACATAGTAACCTCTAAAAAAAAGCTTTCCGGAATATCTTTATTTAAACTTTAAAGAGGAACGAGTGTGGAAACCCGCTATGCAAATGATTGGCTTAAAAAGGACTTACTTTACAGCGACACTTAAACCTTAGGGACTATTTTTGCCAAGTTGTGAAACTTTGCATTTAATGTTTGGACTTACTTTGCAACGACGATTAAACCTCAAGGACTGTTTTTGCCGAGTTGTGAAACTTTGCGTTTAATGTTTGGACTTACTTGCAGTCTTGGACCTACTGTTTTTGCCAAGTTTGGAAAGTTTGCAATTAATGCAAGGTTTTTGGGCACAAAGTTGTACGCCTTTTAGTATTATATACAAATTATATATATCGTTGCTATATGTATATACTCATGTGTTTATTTTCATCTTACAATAACCTGTGAGACCCTAGCTATATTTTGATATTTATAATCATGTTAATAATAATTTTTGTTGTATTTAATTTTTAAACATGTGTACTTGCGCGTTAAAATTTTGGAGAGAAATAAAATGAGTCGTTATTGAACGCGAATAGTAAAAAAAACACTTTTCGAATATCCTTACATAATCTCATAAAGATGAATAACATGAGTCGTTCGTATATGTCCAATCTCGTATATTTATTTAAATATCACAGTAACTCGTGTTTTCACTTTGAAATTTATTTTTATGCATATAATAATTAATGATAATAAAACTTATAAATATTTAAAAAAAAAAGTTTAGAGGGTGTTTATTAATTTTATAAATTTATTTAAAAAAAACATAATTGATAACTTTTACTTAATTCCATATAATTTATTTATAATTTAACAATAAAATTTTTATTAATTACCCCATAAGTTTTTAGTTTTTTCTTTTCTATTCTTTTTTTTTTCTTTCATTTTATAAAAATTGACACATTTATTTTAGAAATAATTACATGTTTGGTCCCTATGGTTTACCCCAAATAACATGTTTAATTCCTAAGTCGTTTTAATTACGCCACACGTATCTATTTTTGAAACCTGTTGCTGTCACACTCCCAAATTACATGTTTTGCAGCGGAATGGAATTTCTGGGGGATGACTGTCATAGCATCAAAGTTACAGTTATATCGAACGATCTAAAGTTTCGTTTTGAAAATATCGTTTGATTAAGTAAAATAATCAAAGTTTACAAAACATAGGTCCCAAAATATTTCCAATATACCAAAAATGAGTTTGTTACAATCAAACGATAGTTAAGTGCATAAAATATATGTGAGACGTCATCGCGACTCTATGAAAAATCCACATGCATGCCATGAAGTGAATGCCTTAGATACCTGAGATAAAACATGCTAAAAGTGTCAACACAATGGTTGAGTGAGTTCATAGAGTTTGTTTAACAAGTAAAGCTTTTAAAAAACGTTCATGCAACAAAGGCAAAGTTTTTGGTCATTTAGAATAATCTACAAAGCAAAGGCATTGTAAATCCACTCAGTTCCAAGTTCCACCCATACAAAACTTGCAACCTGTGTGTTCACAACCCACTGCCAAAATATGTCTAGTTATGTTCAAGCACACGTTGTCAGATGAGGTCACAAAGAAAAGGCATTGTGAATCCACTCAGTTCCAAGTTCCGCCCATACAAAACTTGCAACCTGTATGTTCACAACCCATTGCACAAAATATAGTGTGTCTAATAGTCGAGTATAAGTTACCATAATAATTCACAATATTGCACCACGTATATAATAATGTATGCCAGGCAAAGCCCCTAGAATAAATAATATGCGTCCCGTAACATAGTGGACGAGAGGTTGGCCGACCTCTAATAGCGTTATCCATACTACCTACTAATAGGAGACTAACAATGCGAATGTACGAACGGTACATCATACAACTATTATATACAATTAAGAACACTCAGAACATGGGAGAATTTGCACTGCTCCGAACAGGGGAGACTTTAGATTGAAAATGCTCCGTTCCCATAGGGAGACATTCTGCTCCGGACCGGGGAGGCTTAAGGTTGCTCCGAACAAGGGAGACTTTATAGTGATGCTCCGAATATGGGAGACTTTATAGTGATGCTCCGATCATAGGAGACTTTAGGTCAAGGTCATAACACGTCCGGTTTAATAAGTTCAAACAAGTCATAAGTTTGTATTTAAGTTCAAGAGTTCCGTTCAAAAGTTCGTAATTAAGTTTAAAGATTTAAGTCGAGTTCAAAAGTTCAGAACAGTCAAAGAGCTCGAATAATATCAAAAGGCTCAAGATAGTCGAAGCGTTCAAAATCACGTCAAACAAGTTTAAAATATATAAAAAGGGTCCTTGTACAAGTTAAAAGAGTTTAACTATATGTCAAAAGGTTCATATCAAGTCCAAAGTGTTCACTTATATGTTAAAGGGTCCGAATCAATTTAAAAGAGCTCAAATATACATGTCGAAGGGTTCAAAATCAAGGAATGTATTTCAACTAATAGCGTTCATAACATAGTGATCAATTTAGTTCGGGCATAATATACTTACGCGCACATAGAGTGAAACAAAAGATATTTAAGTTCATATAAATGTAAAGTAAAAGCAAGTAGTTGAGCATGTATCTCCCCTGAAGAGTTTATAAAACAATTAAACGAGTAAAAGTGGGGCTACGAACTCACCTGATGCAATGATTATGATGACAAAAGTAGATACACTGAAATGAGGTGCGATCTCTATCCGCAACCTAATATGAATGGTGTGTTCTAATGTAAGTCATGAAACAATGTCGTGCATGCAAACTCATATGATATCCATACCACTCGTACCTTTGAAAATAAAGTTTATCGTCGAAATATATGTTTATGACATCTCGTCATATTATAAAATACTTTACAAGTATTTACGTTGAAACAACCTCCTACGATAGTCGTTTAGTGATTTATCAAGAATTTATAGCTTTTCGTCGCAAAATAATATACTTTGATAATTTGTGAAAGTGACTAAATGGCCTCGAAAAGCTAGTCGTAAAATGGTGAATATTGAGTGTTAGGAAACAAACTCAATGGTTTTGGAAAGCTTGTAGCATTATCTCAAAGGTTTAGCTTTTAAGTTTTTATCATAGAGGTCTCGATCATGGAGAAAAACATAGGTAAAGTAGGGTACTTGTACCAAAAATATTGTTTAAGGGTAACTTTCGGCAAAGTTTGAGTGACCGTATTTTATTCGTTACAACTCCGTTTGACGAACGGTTGAACATTTTGGAAAATAGGCTAGGCGAACTTACTTTTACTAGAATACATCATTTTATAAAAAGTATTCCATCAATGTTAAAAACGACCCTCAACATGGTCATTCGCGGCCGTAAACTTTTGGCGATTAGAAATATATTAGTTATGCTTATATGAAATAGTTACAAACAACAACCTTGTTTAAACGCGTGTAATTTAATCGTTACAAGTCCGTTTTATACGTTTTATATGTCCTTAGCTTCGTGTTAAAGTATACTAATATATTTTTGATAAATCGACTCATTTAGACAATGTTTAAAACTCGTTTTTGCCCTTAAATTAACTCTTGACAGCATGCAGTTTTTCATAAATATAGTTTTCGTCGTTAAACTTGAAAATAGCATAACTTCTTCGTTATAACTCCGTTTTAATCCATTCAAGCGGCCACGTTTTCGTTTTAAAGTATATTTTCTGAATATCTAGCCCAAAATATTTTTCAAACTGTCGAAATTTCCAGAATTAACAAAAATGATCAGACCCTTATATATAGTTGTCGAAATGGATTTTTCTCGCGTAATACTTATTCTAACCACTTTAAATCAACGCCAAAGCTATTCTAAACCTACCATACACCTTCTTAGGGTGTCATGGGTTCCTAGACATCATCAAAAATGATATGTTTCAAGGGATTAATTATAGGATTATATATACTAATTATAAGTACTAAAAACATTAAAGGTGGTATAGATAATCATATAACTTGCATGTTTTTCTCAAGCTTGATACAAATGACCAAAGTATGAAAATGGAAGATAAAAATGATCATGAAATGCTTACTAGTTAAGTGATGAGGTTTAAAGAACAAGGGTTTATCCTAATACCCTAGGTTTTTATCTCAAAACCTTGATTAAGAGTATACTAGAGTTGTTTAAATGACTTGCTCTTGCAAAAATATGGATTTCTTGTTGCTTTCTTCCTATGGCCGGTTGATACAAGAGGAAAGGAGAGAGTATTTTGATCTTTTACACCTTTGCAAAAGTGTTCTATGTGTTTTTGTTACAAATATCTAATACTAAAACAAGCCTAGTCATTTTTTTTAATGTATGTGTACAATCTTTACAAGATATTTATAAAAATCGTGTGTCATACTCTTTTGGTCGGCAATGGGTAAGAAAAAGAAAGAGTGATGTGTTTTGTTGTCAAAATGTATTAATAGTTAAGTAAAGTGTCTAATTTGTAAGTGTAAATAGGTATTTAGGGTAGCGTTAGCTAAAAATAAATTTTAACGGAACAAATTAAAATATATTGAAGTCATAAAAATTATAAAAATACATTTCTTACAAAAATTTAGTGAAATAATAATTATCGAGTAGTATTTACGAAAACCGTCGTAATTATTTATATATAACAATTTATATACAAAATAAATTTAAAACACCGGGTAAATTAATAATATAATTTTTATGGTCTTAAAATGAGTATAAAAATATATCAGGATAATTTTTGGGAAGTGTCGGATCCATTGTTCAAAATAAATGATCATACGATAGCGTTTATTTAATAAGAAAAATATACGTTAATGAAATATAAATTTTTCTCCGGGAATGAATAGTGTTTCGTGAATAGTAAAATTTTGAAATATGTTCTCAGAATATCAAATAGACTTCGAAAACGATGAATAGTAAAATGATGAATAGTAAATTCCCGAGATGAATAGTAAAATTTGAAAAATGACCGGAAATTGAGAATTGTGACAGTTGCCCATTTAGTCCTTATTAAAAAAAAATAGGGATCATATGTGTAATTATTTTTATTACACGGATAGTCCCTATTTCCTATAATAGGGATTAAATGTGCAACATGTTTCAAAAATAGGTATGTGTGATGTAATTAAAATGACTTAGGGACTAAGCCTGTTATTTGAGGTAAACCATAAGGACCAAACATGTAACTTTGTCTTTATTTTATACATATATATTTTCTAAATGAAGTTGAGATAAGTTTGAGTAGATTGATACTAATTTTTACTTTTATTGACCAATCTTAATTTGAAAATTGAAATATCTGATTGGTTAATAGAAAAATATATTTGTTATTTTGTATCTTCTTTTATTATATAAGAGATTTTGTGCAATCTTTCATTATTTAAGAATTTTTTTATTTTTATTATTATTATTATTATTTTTTACATCCTGTAACCTGTATCATGGATCCGCTACGTAATCTTGAAACAATTCAGAACAAATATCTCATTTATTAACAGAACATATTTTTTACAACTGAATACTGTTGTAATCTTTTTATAGATTTCATAGTTGAAACCAACTAAAATACTTTAAATAAGAAGGATATCGGAATTGATATACATTCCAAGCTAGATTGTGATAATCATTGCTAAATTTTTGACAAGTAACTTTAAAAGGAGAAAATTCCTAACATAAATCTAATTCTTTTCTATACCTATAAATTACCCTTCCCATTCTCATGCACACGCAACATAACAATAACATCATGCCTAATCACAAAAATGATGATGATGAATCCTCCTATTCTTCAGATAATGATAGTTACTATGAAACTGATGATGACGAAGGACGAGAAGAAGAAGATACGAAAAAGAAAGGTATTGTACATTCAGAACCACTTAAACCTATTGACTTCGATTACTTTAGAAAAAAAAGTAATGGTTTGCCTTCGGGTACGAGTTGCTTGATTTGCATGGATGTGTTTCCAACCATTATCTTACATGTATTGCCACCCCTATACAAGAAGAAAAGATGCTACCACCCCGTTTGTACGGAATGTTTAATAAACTATGTCATGCAAAAGTTTCGAGAGAGCGATTTTGGAGAAGAGTTGTTCATCAAGTGTCCAAACGACGAGTGTAATGATATGATGACACCACATGATCTTGAAATAACTGAGTATGTTCTTAGAAGATTTATACCAGAAGATGTTCTTCAAAAACTTTTACGAGAAGATGTTTTTATAAGATTTATACCAGAAGAGGTTCGTAAAAGTATACCGGAAGATGTTCTTAAAAGATTCATACCAGAAGATGTTCTTAAAAGATTTTTACCAGTAGATGTTCTTACAAGATGGAGGGATGAGATAAAGCTTAGCAAGATTC
This sequence comes from Chrysanthemum makinoi, assembly GCA_910596185.1. Taxonomy (NCBI): domain Eukaryota; kingdom Viridiplantae; phylum Streptophyta; class Magnoliopsida; order Asterales; family Asteraceae; genus Chrysanthemum; species Chrysanthemum makinoi. The sequence goes on along the minus strand of OU343220.1, from coordinate 327,286,568 downwards.
TTCCCAATGATGATATTACACCACCACGAAGGAGTGGCTGGTAATTTATACTAGACTCACTATATATTAGTTCCATAGTTCTATTTATTATGTATATTAATATAGGCTAAATTAGTGATTGTTTTAAGAACTAAATTAAACTCGTTGCATACATGTTATAAAAATTAATCTACCGTGTTTTTCTCAATAGTTAATTCTAGGGATGGGATGAGCATCGGGTCAAAATTGACCCGAAAACCAACAAAGGAAATAAATTTAGCTATTTCGAACCAAAAAAAAAAAAACCTACAAAAATCGATTCGAACCAAAACCGATAAAAACCGACAAAAATATACAAAACCAAAACTTAACCAAATAAGGGGTCGATTCGATTCGGTGAGATTAGTTTTTATTGAAGGCGTTGTAATCTTCATTAGGTTTATATTTATCGAATATCTAATTCCTTTTTCGTTTATAGGCTCTTACATATCTATAAGAGGAGTGATACACCCATTCAAATTCATCCACAAAAGAATCCCACACTGAGGTGGCTCCCACAAAAAAACCAATCACCCGGCGCCACCTCAGCGTGTGGGATTCTTTTGTGGATGAATTTGAGTGGATGTAGCATTAGTGTATCTATAAATATAGTAGATAATAAGCACTTACTCCTCTAATTATAAATTTATACATTGATTGTTATAAAAGATGTTTTAAAAACTAGAACCGAATGAATTCTTATAGATGTTACTTTTCATTTATTCATAAAATTAGAGTTTAAATTTATTCCGGCCGAAAATCATTGTACTATTACAAAAAGCGTTTAAAAGAAGAAAACTGTTCAAAGAAAAAGTTTATCACATTTTTTGTTACCGTATACTCAATGAAATATTCTAGCAATTTAATCTAATAGTTTCTTAATTCTTGTTTTTCCTGTTCAGGTGTGATCGTTTTTACTGTGGGCGATTCGGGCAACAACGTAAATATAGTTGATTATGGAAGACAAAGAAACCAAGGAGATAAAATTATTGATTTTCGCTTTTGTTTTGCGAATGGGACTTTTACATTTTATTTTCTTTTTCCTTTAAAAATTATATTTATAATTTTTTGTTTTACTTTTTAAGTTATTATTTTCATATGTAGTATTATTTTTATTCTTTTGAAGGTTTATGACCAATTAAGTAAGTTACTTGTGGAAGACAATTAAGTAAGGTTTTAGACCATTAACTTAATTTTCTAGCTCATTAAATTTAGATTCATGGTCATGATTCTTTCCTTCAGTAGGAACTGAAGGAGTAGAGAGCTTGTAAGTTTGGATTCTTTTGTTTGGTTCTACTTAGTCCAGGTTTATCTTGGGGAGAATGTTGAGAGTAAATTAAGGGTTTGATATAGGTGAGGCTCTCTGAAGAATTTTTAGGGGAGGTAAATGTGTCCGAGGTTCTATTTCAGACCCATTGAGTGACTCAGTGTGACTGGATTCCTCAGTGAGTCCAAGCATTTTTTTGATGGTCTGACTCTCAGGATTTAGGATTTTGCCAGTAATGAAATTTGGCAACTTGCTATCAGGGTTGATTCTTTCAACCCAGTCATTGGCTATTGAGATCATTTCTTGATCATATCCAAGACTAGCAGGAATGAATGCATTCTCATTTGTATCCTTTTTGGAGGATGTTTTAGTGAGAGTATCTTCACCCAAGACTTTCTTTTTTTGGCTAGGTATTTGGTCATTTATGACTTGACTAGCCTTGCGTGAGCTACTTATCCATTTTTCATTAACACTTTTTTCTTCATTAAGTTGTTCTTGAAAAGCATGATTTTGTTTAATAATTTCAGTGTTTTGAATTTGAAGTATAAGAGCTTCATGTTTTGCTTGTTTGGGTGCTAATAAATCATCTCAACAATTATTCAATTTAAAAGCAAGTTTATTATATTTTGAAAACTGGTGTAAAATATATGTGTGGACGATTCACCTATATATTATTCTTATACAATTTCTTTATCTATCTCTTTCTTGTTAACGTATAAATATAGGTCATATTGTAAGTCATGGACTTAATTGTATTTGTAGGAGTAAAAGTTGTTTGTGAATGTCCCGGCCTTTAGTGCACAAACTTGTCACTTTTACTCCCCACTTATAGATCTATTTATACTACAAAAATTGCTTATTAACCGTTATGTAAAGTGTGCGTGTCATGTGAAGAATGGATACAATGTACTTTTTACTTTTGTCCCTACACATTTTTTTACTTTGGGTATGAGACAAACACTCTTTAGATGAACAATTGACAATGTTTCGATCCTTAACCATTCAGGAAAAGTTTGACCTTTACACAATAAGGACATTTCCTTAGACATTTCAAACTTATCTCGTCTTGTCCCGCTTTTACTTCGTGCACTTAGAATTTATTTAAGTCTTCAGTTCTTCTTATCTTTGAGGAGACTAAGGGGTTCAGTTATCATCATCACTCACTTAACCCATAACCTTCTTCTTTGGCTCAGGGATCATTTACTGAGAACTGCCTCACTGAATGGTAAGTCTTTCTTCTTAGACCCAGTCTCAAAGATCCGAAGGTAACTCAATGAGTGACTGTTCACTCAGTGACTTAATTGTTATTTACAGTTATACAACACTTAAGGTATTTTATATTCAAATCCTAGACTAAGATCATTGGTCACTGAACTTGACCCAACAATAATAATAATAATTTTTGACGTATTTAATTTTTCAACCCGTGTATCGGTGTATGAGTGGGTTAAACTTAAATTTACATAAAAAAGATATTCTTAAATTAATCTGAGATAGTAAAACAATACTTTTCCAGATATTCTTACTTAATCTCATATAAAGATATAACATTTGTCGTTCATATATGTACAATATCGTGTATTCGTTTACATATCACAATAACTCGTGATTTAATTTTGATATTCATAATTTATGCATATACATTTTTTTAAAGTTTAAGGGTGTTTATTAAATTTATAAAGTAATTAAACAATATAATTGACAAGTTTACTTAATTTCATACAATTTATTTAAAATTCAACAACTAAAATTTTATTAATTACTATCTCCGTTTGTTAGTTTTTTTTTTTTTTTTTTTATAAAATTGAAGCATGTTTGTATACATATTTATTGTGTTAGATGAAATTTAGATAAGTTTGACGAGTGTCAATTTTGACTTTTATTGACAAACAAATTATTCGATTTCAAAATTGAACTCTTTAATGTATAATTATAAATATAAAAATGTATTTGTCATTTTGTATATTCTTTTATTATCTATACTACATAATAATGTATTTAGGACTTCTTATAAAAGTAAGTCTTAAAAATATAAGCCTACACATGCTACTATAATTACACTACAACAAAATCGTTAACTTTTCACACTTATTAAACCATATTTTCACACTTTAAAGTGTGTGGAGTTGAAAAGTTCACACTTAGCGTGTATGTGAACGATATGGGTGTAGCAAATAATTTCACACTCTTAAATGAGAAGATTTTAAGAAACTTCGCACTTTTAAGTGTGAGGATTTTTAAAGAATTCTTCACACTTTAAAGTGTGATGATTTTAAAACAATTCCTCACCCTTTTCAATGTGAACTCTTACGCTGTGTTCTCAAGATCTGATAAGGGAAGAAAAGAAACGATCCGGAAAGAAGCTGAAAAAAATCCGTGTTCTCAAGATCTGAAAAGGGAAGAAAGGAAGAGATCCGGAAAGAAGATGAAGGAAGTTGAAGTGTTATTTTTGGTTATGAGTGGTTCCGCCCGATTTTGGGAAGAAGAGAGAAGAAGAGAAGTGATTCTCTTCCTCTTCACTTCTCTTCTCTTCTTTTAATGATGGAACTCACGAACACAGTGTTATCTCTTCACACTTGTAAGTGAGAGGATTTTGAAACAATCTTCACACTTAAAAGTGTGAACATTTAGTTCTTCACACTTAAAAGTGTGAAGATTTGTTTCAAAATCCTCAATTCCTCATTAATACATTAGAGACCAAAATATAATTGGTCACTACAGTAACCAAATTAGTGGTCACGCTCTAGTTTTAGGTGAGGACTTTATTAACCCTGTTAGTGACGGAAGATTTCATCACAAATTGATAGTGACGAGAAAGAGGTCACTGTTATTTCTTAGCGACTAAAAAGCCGTCACCAACTACTGAATATTAGAGACCAAGTAGGTAGTCACCAAACAGCATATGACAAAAAAATTGGTACAAAATTTCATTATACTCGAGTCCTCCACAATAATTGTTTTTGCAAGTGAACTAAAATCAAAAAATCCGTAGCAACGCAAGTCTAGCATATTGACTTCATTCAAGAATGAGATCTATAGTCTCGGAATCAACAATTAAGCATAGTAACTGAGAAGCACCAATATGGACTAAGATCTCAGCAATAAAAAAGAACCGGAGAATATGCCAAGCCTGTAAATACTAAGAGCTTTCCTCATATCTCCAGATGTTGCACTGCAGCTACTTCCTGCAAATGTTTTGCCTGTGCATAGTTAAGAACAACTTTGCCATTTTTTCAACACTGCATGAACTATGTGTAGCACCCACCCTTAGTACAGTTGGGCCATTGTAAAAGTGAATGCATATAACATTGAAAGTATGGTATGTCAAACAAAAATTATAAGATGCTTTAAGGGTGTACTCACCCGTTTGCAAAGTTGAGTGCTTGCTGCTACAAGGCGTTGTAAGGAAGTGCCTGAAGAAATAGAACATTGATCATTTCTAGAAGTATTTAAAATCACCGAAAGTTGCAGATGAAACTAAAAGAACAAAGGGAAAAATCACAAACCTGGAGCGTACCACCATGCATTCAAACAGCTTTCCATTTATCTTTATAAGAATGCGTCCCCTCCTATAAGAAACTCAAAGCCCTCACCACCTGCAAGATCATACCAAAGACTTTTATGTAACTTAATAAATTACTTCTACAAAACATACAAAAGCTACATCTGTAAAGGGTGATGAATTGAAGTGGATGCAAGAATAAATTATATATTATACCTACTCGTTCTAAAGGTAAGAAAAACGCAGAAGCACTTGAAAACTTGCTGTCAGCATTCAAGGCAACTGCTTGTCCTTGCTAATCAATAATCGGGGATCCACTAGAACCACCTCTGGTACCTGAAGCCGCATGGTGTGTCCATAAGAATTAAAAAAACAAAAAATAACAACAATCATAAATTTGAGTTGCAACAATCAGATGCAGTAAGAAATTATTACACATACATTTTCTATACTTTCGGTGTCGGTACATCCTATTTTCAATCCTACACAAGCAACGTCTAGCATAAAAGGAATTTCCTCATACCTCAAAATTAAATTGCAGAAAATATCGGAACTAAAAAAAACCCAGAATCATGAACCTAAAACAGAAAAAGATAACATCAGTATCGGGCACAAAATTATTCACAGTACCGTGCTATATTGGACATTTCAGAGTTGAAATACCCTGCTCGGACTGAGCCTCATCCCCAACATATGCATCTTTTTGCCCCATTCACTCCAGTGTGATGAGGGTGCCCAACATAATTGGGGAAACTGCTCTTGGTGCATCGTCTCCAACAGCACTTACGAAAATACTTTTACCCCTTTAGTAGCTTTTACGAAAATACTTACGAAAATAAATCATACTCTAAACAGGTCACTTTGTTATATTTTTTACAATTATTATTCCAACAGCACATATATATTGTACAATGACCAACACAGAGCACCGAGATAGTAAGTTGTTCTCTTAGTGCATTTAATCTCACCAAACTATAACACTTCCCAAAAGTCTAACCACTAATTTAACATCGCGATCATACGCTACTGTTATCCGACATTAGCCTACTTTTTCCACACAGATTAAAACGCTGAAATTCTACTCGAAGTCAAAAAGCTAATTTTCAGGTTATGCAGATCATAAGCATGTAGTAGGAGAACTGTCTACAAAGAGCTTATAAAAGATTATAACTAAGTACACTAACACTGTAACAAACATAAGTTATCAACTCATTGTTAGAAAAAGTGTTTTTGCAGAAGACAGAGTTGTATTAGAGATTCAATGAGTTTTATCGTACCAAGCTACCCATCATTTCAGCAAAAACTCTACAATGACTAATGCGTAACATTTGAGAAAATATAATGTTACTCTCCTGGCATCAATACAACTAAAACGGAACACTTTCAGTCTTTCTCAAAGTCTGATGACTAGTTTGGCATAGCAATTTGTACAATAACAGATGTCGAATAGAAACTCGATATTCTACTTGAAAAAATTATCCAATTTCTAGTACAGCTCTATCTTCCACAAAAACACTATAGTATCTAAACAGTGAGCTGATAACAGATAATAACAGACTGAACTAGCACTGTAATAAGCTAACTAATCAACATAACTAACTACTCATCATATAATATTCACTCCCCGACATCAATATGACTAAAACTGAGCACTTTCTGTCTTTCCCAAAGTTTAACAGCTAATTCAACATGTCAACGTAACAAATGTCATAAACCGATGCTAGTTTACGACTTCTACTCTATCTTCACATAAACACTAAAGTTTCTAACAAAGAACTAGCAATAATACGTCGCTATTTTTTGACTTCAGCCTACTTTCTATTTCTTTACACATATTTACACACTTCCTGTTCATTTCTCGAAATCAAATATGACTAAAATGGAACACGTTCAGTCTTTCACAGAGCTTAACGACTAGTTTAGCAGGGCAACTTGTGCAATATCAAATGTGGAAACCGATGCTGATTTACACCTTTCTACTTTTTCTTCGCAAAAAAGACTTAAGTTTCTAACAATAAGCTGATATACCAAACCATTGATCAGATTATTATACTCCAACTCATTAAGTCTATAAACTTGTTTAAACTATTTAATCAAAACTAGTTATTAAAATAAGCTATTTAAACTACAATAAGCATGAATTCAATCAAAACTATAGAATAAAAACAGCTTATTTAAACTACAATAAGCATGAATTTGAAATGCTCTTCTTGAGTAATAATACTGGAAGAAGAGATAAAACTGACTAAAGATTCAAGAACTAGAATAGAATCTCAAGTTGGAGTTTTATTAATGAACTTGGAGAGAATTACAGATAGATGAAATGTTTACAATATTCGGAATGAATTGTACAAACTAATCTTTGAGTATTTAAAGTCACTAAGGCGCCAAAGTCAGTTGGGAAATTCTGTTGGAGAATATCACATGCAACTCACGTGACCAACCAAAGGTTGTGCACGTGCACCTCATGTGCCAAACACTTTCCCTCATAACAATGGATCCCCCTTTAAAGACCCTTGACCTCAAGGGTCAATGTCAAACTCAGGAAACCTCTTTTCTAAATCAGTTAAGAGTTCCCAAGTAGCATCTTCTTCACTACCATTAGACCACTGCACTAGCCCATATACCACAGCTCTATTCCCATGTTTTGCCAATTTCCTATCCAACACTTTGTATGGGGTAGCAGCAAGAAGACCCTGAGCATCACACAATGGAAAAGTACCCATAACTGTATCTTTAGAATGGCATTTCTTAAGCTGTGACACATGGAATACTGGGTGTACTTGAGCAGTGGATGGAAGTTCCAACTTATAAGCCACACTCCCAATTCGTTCAATGACTTTGAATGGTCCATAAAATTTGGCAGACAACTTGTGTTGTTTGTTGGCTCTTATAGTTAATTGCCTATAAGGCTGCAGCTTCAAATAGACTAAATCTCCAACCTCAAATTCTCTATCACTCCTTTTCCTATCTGCATACATTTTCATCCTATCCTGGGCCTTCTTCAAATTGAACTTAAGCATAGCAATTGTCTGTTCTCTGGCTTGTAGTGTTCTATCCACCAAATCCACTGAGCTGTCTTTTGGAGTGTAAGGAATATGAAGAGGAGCTGATTGACCATACAGAACTTCATAGGGTGTGGTGTTGATAGAATTGTGAAAATTTGTATTATACCAATATTCAGCCAAAGATAGCCATTTCATCCACTCCTTGGGTCTTTCACCAGTCATACATCTCAAATAAGTTTCCACACACTTGTTAACTTGATTGGCCATCTGATTGGGGATGATATGCTGTTGACATACAAAGCTTGACCTGAAGTACTTTGAATAAGGACTGCCAAAACATACTTATGAAAATTTTGTCCCTATCACTAACAATAGTAGAAGGCAGTCCATGTAGTTTGTAGATATTATCCATGAAATTTTGAGCCACTTGTGAAGCGTTAAAGGGGTGGCCTAGTGGAATAAAGTGAGCATATTTGCTTAGTCTATCCACCACTACCATTATGACAGATTTGCCTTGTGACAGTGGTAATGCTTCAATAAAATCCATGGATATGTCCTGCCACACCCTTTCTGGAATAGGCAAAGGCGCAAAAGGCCCGAGAGAAGTCGCCAAATCGATTTGTTCCTTTTACACACATCACAGAGAAGTATTTGTTGCTTAACCATCTTTCTAAGACCCTTCCAATAGAAATAAGCACAAATTCTTTTTAGAGTAGCATGTACCCCTGAATGCCCACCTCCATCGAAGCATGAAAGTGCTTAACCAAACTCATTCTCACAGCTTCATCATTGCCTACCACCAACTTACCTTTCCTTCTTAATTCATTTGCAGTCCAAGTATACTTAGAATCACTTGCATTTCCTTGTTGCAGATCCTCTATTTTAGCTTTTAGTACATGATCAACAAACCAAGTAGCTTTAACAGCATCCACCAATTCATTACTGTCAGTGGAGATTAACATTTGACATAACTGACCTTGTTGTTGTACTCTTGACAAGGCATCAGCTACTATATTCTCCTTTCCTTTCTTATATTCAATTTCATAATCAAAGCCCAACAATTTAGGCAACCATTTGGACTGAAATGGTGTGGTTATCCTCGATCCGAACATATTTAAGACTAAAATGATCAGTCTTGATCTTAAAATGTCGTCCAATAAGTATCCCTCCATTTTGTAAAGCCAAAACCACAGCTAGTAACTCCTTTTCATAGGTTGATAATGACTGGTGTTTAAAAGCTAAGGTTTTACTTAAGTAAGCAATAGGATGACCTTTCGTTGAAGCACTCGCTCCCAACCCCAATCCAGATGCATCTGTCTCTATGATGAATTCTTCTTCAAAATTAGGTAAGGCTAGGACTGGAGATTGAACCATAGCCTGTTGTAATTCTTTGAAGGCTAATGTAGCTTTTTCAGACCATTTGAATGCATTTTTCTTTAACAAACTAGTCAAAGGATGAGCAATTGTAGCATACCCTTTCACAAATTTTCTGTAATAACCAGTGAGTCCCAAGAAACCTCTCAACTGTTTTACATTGGTTGGTAGTGGCCAATCTACCATGGCTTTTATCTTGCTAGGATCTGTAGCTACCCCTGCACTAGTGATGATGTGCCCCAAATACTCAACTTGAGTTGTGCCAAAAACACACTTGCTCATTTTAGCATAAAGTGTATGATCCCTCATTACTGTCATCACTTGTTTTAAATGTTGTACATGTTCTTCAATGGATGAACTATAGACTAGAATATCATCAAAGAAGACTAAGGTGAATTTCCTTAGAAAAGGTCTGAATATGTTGTTCATTAAAGCCTGAAAAGTGGATGGAGCATTAGTAAGACCAGGGCATTACTAAAAACTCATAGTGGCCATCATGAGTTTTAAAGGCTGTTTTGTATATATCATCTTCATGCATTCTTATTTGGTGATATCCAGACCTAAGATCCAACTTAGAAAACACTCTTGAACCATGCAATTCATCAATCAACTCATCTATAACAGGGATTGGAAACTTATCTTTGATGGTTTGTTGATTGAGTTGTCTATAGTCAATGCATATTCTCCAAGACCCATCCTTCTTTTTCACCATGACTATAGGAGATGAAAAAGGACTGTTACTTTGCCTGATCACACCAGTATCCAATAACTCTTTGACCATGGATTCAATTGTATCCTTCTGTGCAGGTGGGTACCTATAAGGCCTGATGTTCACAGAAGTAACCCCTTCCTTTAAGGGAATCTGATGATCTAAACTTCTTTTTGGGGGTAAGCAATTTGGAATACCAAAGACATCATCATATTCCTCCAATAACCCTTTAATCTCAGCCTGCATTTGCTCCTGGTTGCCACTTCCTTGCATCAAATTCAGAGACACAGAAGGCCATACAGAGTAGCTTTGAGCCTCTTGACTACCAACCTCTTTTGACAACTGTTTCTCAGCATCCAATGTAGCTCGAGTTGTTGTGTGCCCCTCAACACCACCTTCTTCCCATGATACTTGAATTCCATCCTTAATTCCAAAAAATTACATTTCATATTTCCCAATGTTGATAAGAATCTGATGCCCAACACCATTTCACATCCTCCTAATGGTAGAATCATAAAATCGCTTCAAATATCTCTCCTTGCATTTTCCACTGCAAAGACTTGCATTCATATTGGCTGAACAATTGAGAACCACCAGCTACATTCACTTGTAAGGGACAAGTAGCCTTTAGTTGACATCCCAACTGTTTTGCTTTTGAAGGTCCAAAAAATTATGGGTACTTCCACAGTCCACTAGAATATGAACAGGTTGTTTGGTAGCTTGACCCCTAACTCTCATGGTTTGATAGGTTGGTATCCCAGACAAAGCATTTAGTGAAATTTGAGGTGGTTGATCTTGCATACAATGATTTTCTATCTCTGCCAAACACTCTTCTTCACTATCTCCTTCCTCATCACCATCCATTCCAGTCAAAACTTCCAACACAAACATCTGACCACTACACTTATGACCTGGTACATATCTTTGATCACAATAGAAACACTGATTCTTGGCCCTCTTTTCCTCATAATCCTTCTTACTTAACTGTTTTCTTCCTTGATTCATACCAGACTCAAGTTTTTGCAGCATTATTTTGAGAAGATGGTAATGCTAACAATGGTCTCATTATTACTAGTGCCACATGACCAAAATTCCATTACTCCCATAACTACCATTCACATTACTTCTAAAACTTGAATACACTGGCTTAGTCTTAACTCTAGCCTCATTTGTGGCTTCTTGCAAATTAGCCAAACAGTAAGTATCAGCTAAAGTTCTAGGTTTAAACATTCTTACCATCATAGCAATATCAGTATTCATACCAGCCAAGAACATACTAATAGCTTGTGATTCAGTGATATCTACCTTACTCAACAGAACATCAAACTGATCTTGATAGGCCTTCATTGAACCTTCTTGTCTAAGGTTCTTGAGATCAGCCATTGGATCTTCCACAACTGCTCCAAATCGTTTAAGAACTTCTTCTTCATATCTCTCCCATGGTACCTCCAAACCATTTCTCCTCTCAAAGTGTCTATGCCAATCCAAAGCCTTGTCATGAAGATGAATTGAAGCAATCTTAACCTTCTGATTATCAGGCACATTGTCCAAAGCAAAGAATTGATTACTTCTATATAACCACCCTTTAACATCTTCCCCATTGAATCTTGGAAAATCCAATTTGGTGAGTCTTCCATAGCCATTAAATCTGTTTGGTTGGTTAACCATTCCACCATTATGATCTGGGTTTTGGATTTGTCCCGCCAGTAATTCTTGTCTCAAACAAACTCCATCCAATCTTTGTTGCATAACTGTCATGGCTGCTGCAACTGCTTCTTGAACTGCAGTTGTAACAGATTCAGTAATGAGTTGTCTTGTAGCATCATCCATATTGGAAGAACCAGTTGTGATTCTTGTTGATGGTGCCATAGTCACAATGTAGTACTCTATTTCTTGAAATTGATCGCCGAAAAATAACCGTATCGCCGGAAAACTAACAAACTTGTAACAACACACCGGAATTGTAACAAACTTGTGCAAAAGATAGGCGGAGCTCCAGGAAAGAGCTCTGATACCAATTGAAATGCTCTTCTTGAGTAATAATACTGGAAGAAGAGATAAAACTGACTAAAGATTCAAGAACTAGAATAGAATCTCAAGTTGGAGTTTTATTAATGAACTTGGAGAGAATTACAGATAGATGAAATGTTTACAATATTCGGAATGAATTGTACAAACTAATCTTTGAGTATTTAAAGTCACTAAGGCGCCAAAGTCAGTTGGGAAATTCTGTTGGAGAATATCACATGCAACTCACGTGACCAACCAAAGGTTGTGCACGTGCACCTCATGTGCCAAACACTTTCCCTCATAACAGAATTCAATCAAAACTATTTATTAAAATAAGCTAGCGGTGAATTATCTAACCTTTAAGCTAACCGTCGAATCGCCTAACCGTCGAATCAATCAAACGAGCTTATATTCACCTAACTTGATCGAAACCCCAACGAATCATTATATGATATGACTTTTTTATGATATGGAATTGATGGAATTGATATGGAATGGTTACTGTGGATCCGCCATGGTTATATGATATGGAATTGATGGAACTATGTGGAATGAATCGTGACATGGAATTGATAAGAATTCTAACTTATAAGTGTGGATCCCCTTTTACTCCGTAATTTATTGGCTTTTTTATTTATATTTGTTATATGAATTGATGGAAGTGACATGGAACTGATATCCGCTTCAAAGTGTGAGTTTTTTTTTTTTTTTCTTTTTTCTTTTTTTATAATTTATTTGGTTTTTTATACACAAATCATCACACTTTGTATAAGCGTCAGGTTTTTTTTAACTAATACTCCGTAGTAATTTCACATCTTTTCACATCTTTAAGTGTGACAAAAAATATTTAGTTACTTCACACTTAAAAGTGTGAGATTTTTCATACTTCTTCACATTAAAAAGAGTCAAAATGATATAGTTATTTTAGTTTACATTTATAAGCGTGAGCTTTTGTTTTCACAATTAAATGTGTGAAGTTGTTTTTGACACTTCATATTTATCACACTTATTAGTGAAAATAATTTTTATACACTTATGAGTGTGAATATCCTAAAAATAAAGTTCACGGTTGATTAAGTGTGAAGAAAAAAGTGTGTACAAGTGACCAATTTGTTGTAGTGTTAGTAATTCATATAATTAAAAAAAGAAAAATATTGTACAACACTTTAATGCACATAATTTTCAGACATGCAAGACAAGAAGTATAGCGTACACCACTTTAATGCACATATTAAAAAAAAAAAAAAAAAAAAAGCATCACATTAATGCTATTTAATATATTCAATTAATTAACTTATCAATAAATACAATTAATACAGTTATTAAAACACCTTTAACATAATAAGTACAGATTATCAAGCATATTGTACAACTAAATTAAACACAATTCCTACATTAAATGTCACTAATACAAATAATATTCAAGCCCGAACGGGCAACAAGCCAAATGGGCTTGAGCCCGAATGGGCGCATGCCAAAGGGGCTCGAGCTCGAACGGGCACGGGCTAAACGAAATTATTGAAATCCGTAAATTTATTGTAAAAAAAAACATAATAAACTAAAAACATGATTCACTTGAAAGTTTTATATCAGGGTATATGCCGCCGAAACGCGCGGGTACTATGCATTAAATGTCACTAATACAAATAATAAAACACATTATACAAATATGAAAGCCCAAACGGGCAACGGGCAAAATGGGCTTGAGCCCGAACAGGCACGGGCCAAGTTCGGGCTCGAGCTAAATGTAATTCTTGATATCCGTAAATTTATTGTAAAAAAAAACATACTTTAATAAACTAAAATACATGATTCATCGGAAAATTTTATTTCAGGGTAACCGCCGTCGCAACGTGAGGGTATCCTGCTAGTTATATATAAGAGATTTTGTGCAATCTTTCATTATTTAAGATTAGTTAGTTTTCTCTTTTGCCAATTTTTTCTCACATCCTGTATTATCGATCCGCTATGTAATCTTGAAACAATTTGTCACAAATATCTCATTAAATAACAGAACATATTTTTTACAACTAATTAAAGGAGAATACTGTAATCTTTTTATAAGAAGGATATCGGAATTGATATACATTCCAAGTTAGATTGTGATAATCGTTGCTAAATTTTTGACAAGTAACTTAGAAAGGAAGAACATTCCTAATATAAATGAAATCTTTTCTATATATTCACCTTACTTAACCACGAATGCCTATAAATTAACCTTCTCATTCCCATGCACGCAACATAACAATAACATCATGCCTCGTGACAAACTAATCGATCCGGAAGACATCGATGAATCCTCCTCTATCATGTCTTGTCGCAAACTGACCGGTAGTTGTTGTGGAGGCATCGATGAATACTCCTCTTTCATGTCCCGTAGCAAACCAATGAATAGTTATCGGGGAGGCATCGATGAATACTCCTCTTTCATGTCTCATCCCCAACTAAACGATAGTTATTGGGACGACGACATCGATGACGATGAATACTTCTCTATCATGTCCAAACTAATCGATAGTTATCAGGGAGAAGAAGATACAAAAAAGAAAGGTATAGTAGATTCAGAACTACTTAAACCTATTGATAACTTCGGTGACTCTAGAAAAGAAAGTAATGATTTGCCTTCGCCTCATCACAAACTAATCGATACTTCAGAAGAAGAAGAAGAAGAAGAAGAAGAAGAAGAAGAAGAAGAAGAAGATACGAAAAAGAAAGGTATTGTACATTCAGAACCACTAAAACCTATTGACTTCGATGACTCTAGAAAAAAAAGTAATGATTTGCCTTCGCCTCAACACAAACTAATCGATACTTCAGAAGAAGAAGAAGAAGAAGAAGATACGAAAAAGAAAGGTATGGTAGATTCAGAACCACTTGAACCTATTGACTTCGACTACTCTAGAAAAAAAAGTGATGGTTCGCCTTCGGGTACTAGTTGCTTGATTTGCATGGATGTGTTTCCAACCATTGTCTTACAGAAGAGAAAATGCTACCACCCCGTTTGTAAGGATTGTTTCCTGAACTATGTCATGCAAAAGTTTCGAGAGAGCGATTTTGGAGAAGAGTTATCCATCAAGTGTCCGAAAGACGACTGTAAGGATATGATGACACCACAGGATCTTCAAACAGTTATACCAGAAGATGTTCTTATGAGATGGAGGAATGCGATAAAGCTTAGCAAGATTCTCCCCGAAGAAAAACGGAATGACGAGTTTACACAAACAAGGCTTGGCAGCTGGTAATTTATACTAGACTCACTATATATTACTAACTTCTATTTATTATGTTTGGTTAAATTAGTGATTGTTTTTGTATATATCTTACTTAAGAACTAAATTAAACTCGTTACATAAACGTTCGGGCAATTGTTTTTGAAAAGTATCATACTTTTTGGGTATTTAGCAATTTTTTTTGACATTTTTGCCCTCTTAGGTAATAGATTTTTTTTTCGAAGGCAAAAATTTCCCAAAGTACCCTAACAAGGAGAATTTGAAAAATAAATACCCACAAAAGCAAAAAAATTTGTTTTGTTCGCTACCCATAAAAACAATTGATGCAAGTATGATACTTTTTAAAAGTATTTGCTACCACGTTTTTCCCGATAGTAAATTCCAGATTGGTGCATGGTGAGATTAGTTTTTATTGAAGGTGTTGTAATCTACTTAGGTTTTTATTTATCGAATATCTAATTCCTTTTTCGTTATAGGTTGTTACATCCTTACAGAATTACTCCGTATAATATTACAGTAGATAATTAAGCATTTAACCCTCTAATTATAAAATTTGTGAATTAATTGGCAAATATGTAGAATATACATTGATGGTTATAAAAGATGTTTTAAAACTAGAATCGAATGAATTCTTCTAGATGTAAGTTTTCATTTATTCATAAAACTAGAGTTTTAAATTTATTACGGCCGAAAATCGTTGTGCTATTACAAAAAGCGTTTGAACGAAGAAAACTGTTCAAAGAAAAAGTTTATCGCCTTTTTTGTTACTGTATACTCAATGAAATATTCTAGCAACTTAATCTAATAGTTTCTTAATTCTTGATTTTCCTGTTCAGGTTTGACCGTTACAGTTATTGTCGGCGATTCGGGCAATATTTTTGATTGTGGAAGACAAAGAAACCAAGAGAGATAATATATTGATTTTCGTGTTTTTGTTTTGCGACTCGGGCTTTTATATTTTATTTTCTTTTTCCTTTAAAAATTATACTTATAATTTTTGTTAACTTTTTAAGTTATTATTTCCATACATAGTATTATTTTTAGTCTTTTGAAGGTTTATGACCAATTAAGTAAGTTAGACCATTAATTTATAATTGTTAATGGTGCAAGTTCTCATACGAAACTTACTGGTAACAAAAAAAGAGATATTTCTGATGTTGTCGATGTTGAAATTCTAAATGTTAAAGATTTGAAAGAAAAGGAAAAAAAGGAAAAACAGACACGGACATACTCAATAGTATGAAAGAAAAGAATTGGCTAGATGATCCAGATTGGTTAAATTGCAGCTTTGAACCTTATGTAACCGATGATTTCGGTCCATTGGATGCTGAAAGTAATTTTTGTTTCCGTCAGATATGTAGATGATATTGTACTCGTGAGTGCATAACCGATAAATGTTCTTGCTCGATGCACTCAATGCATTTATTTCCGATTTTTAAAACCAATTTTTTTGTGATACTCTTTTACATTAACAGAATTATGTTTTGATATCTTATGTTTTATGTTAAGCTTATTATTGTTTTCTACAATTGTATTTATATATTTTATTATTTTATTTAAATTATCTTATTTTAATGAGTATTAACCACCTTGGTGTTTCAACTTTCATTGTTGTTTTAAACCAAAACTAATCTAGCAAAAATTTAACCCAAAACCTCATGTTTACATACGCATAATAAGGAGATGTTCAATATTAAACTAAAACTAATCTAGTAAAAATTTAATCCAAAGCCTCGTGTGTGCACATAAATCTAAAACTAGTATATCTAAGAGTTATGTGCCAAATATACTCTATATCGGAACACGACGATCATTAGAAATTCACGAATTAGAGATGCTGTAATATACTCTTTCCCATAACTTCTCATACCAGACCAACCCACTAAAATGCACCCTCTATGTAGTTGTCTATCTAGGGTGATCTATCTACATCTTTCCCCATAGCCCTGAGGTTGTGTCTCGATCTCCTATGTGCGAAATCAGCCATCATTGTTTTATTTGAATGAAAATACGAGCGTAATAATCTATGTTAATTCGTGAATTTTATTGTGTTCACATTGTTATAAGGTTACTAGCTGTATTTTCTTTTTTTCTATTTAATGATATTTGATTCATGACCTATTTTTGTAATTTACAATAAAAAAAAATGTTCTATTATGATTACAATAAAAGAATAAAAAGATATCATAACCTCATGTTATGATTATAGTTATTCATTTTCAAACCTCAAGTTCTACTACGTTGAAAAGAATCAAAATATAACAACCTCAAGTTATTGTTAAGTTGTTCAATTGTGATTTCCTAGCATAACCTCAAGTTATGATTATAAATTTATATAGAACCTCAAGTTCATTTAATTCTTGAAAATAATCACTATCACATAACCTTATGTTATGTTGTAAATAAAAATTAGAACTTCGTGTTCCATTATAAATAAATGAAGAAAATCAAAGTAACATAACCTCATGTTATATTAATGAAAAAATAATTAGAACTTCAAGTTCTAATATGATTCTTTTACGATGATCTAGAGCATAACCTCATGATATATTTGAAAAAATATATAGAACCTCAAGTTCTATTTAGATTCTAAAGAATCAAAATAACATAGCCTCAAGTTATTGTTATTATTTTTATCATGATATCCTCAAGAGAAACAACTAACATAAAGATCTTCATTCCCAATTGAGAATGTGATAGTATAGTGGTCAACATATAGATCCCCATTCCATCAAGTGAATGTGATGAGATGATCAAAATAAAGCTCTCCATTCCCTCAAGTGAATGTGATGAGATGATCAACATAAAGATCTCCACTCTCTCATGAGAATGTGATAATATAATGATCAATGTAGAGATCTTCATTCCCTCATGTGAATGTAACAAAATGAACAACATAAGATCTTCATTCCCTCAAGCGAATGTAACTATATAAATTTCTAAAGATCATATATCATGGTTGAGGATATGGTTAAAGTAAAATGAAAAATGACCAATCACTATAAGTGATAAAATAAAAACGGGTGAAATAAAAGTGTCGTGTATGAAAAATAAAAGTGTGTCAAATATATAACACACTATCTTCATAAATGTTAGAATCTATGCTAATAGATTATGAGATATACATGAATACTCCGTAAAAGAAAATATAAAATTGTCGTGAGGAACAAAGTTTAATACTAAGAATGCATTATATTCTTTTGTATCTTCCTTGACATGCATTATACACTTATTGTGGAAGATAATCACTAGCCATAACATAAATTTATGTGCCATAATTATAATATTTTTGGCATGACCGGTTATACCATCACGAGTCATTAATGATGCGAAAAATATAAAATGATTAGATTCTTCGTTCTAATGTTTTTATCTCTCAAAAGAAGTTGATTATTCATCTATCAACTAGATTGGGTACTCAATCCCTCAATTTTATGGAAAGAAAACAAGTGGATGTATGTAGGCTTACATATACAATGTATGAACCATTTAGAGCTTTGAAATCGATGCATCGTCTAAATGGTAATCAAAATTGCAACCTCAAGTTTGCATGATTAATAGCTCGACCAAATAAAATGTGATCATAACATTTCAGAGTATGCATTTCATTGTGAATATACAATGAATTACTTCTAAATTATCCAATGATAATGAGAGAAAAACTATTTGTTGTTGTATGGGACCATACTCTAATATACACAATAACAAAATTAGAATCATGCCAACATATTATTATAAAGCTTTCCTTTTATAACTGATTTTGGTTATAAACAAAAGATATCCCATTCAATTTTTTTGAGTGTTATATACTTAAATTACTCTACCTAAATGCACATAAACGGGATATATAAGAAGGATAATTCCTTCAAAGGGAGAGAAGAAGTAGCTGCAAATTTAGAATGAATTATCATATTCTATTGATCCTCGAAAGAAATATTACGAATTCATTATTCAATGAATAATCTAATAGCTATACATATACATTGGCTAAAAACAAAATTTCAACTACTCATGCTTCTTATACGCTGTCCCTATTTTACTATGAGATGGCTCAAGCATGGTGGAGTAATCAATTTCAAATTCAATCCTCGATGAAAAATATGGATCATGAAAACAAGATGGTTGATCGAGGTATAAAAGACCCCATAATAGTCTCGTAAAGAGACACTAGACATGAAGGTTCCTAAGAACCTCAGGTAGCTAATGAGATCTCAAATAAATTCTACCATGTCTAAAGTCATATGGAATCGAAACATAACGACATCGATAAGTTTGTTTGCATACAATACAACGCTTGTTATTATGCATAGTGAGGATCATAAATAAATTATTATTCAAAAGTGTGCTCAACAAAATGATTGGCCAACATGAAAAGACGCAATCTCGTGCAAATACGAGAAGTATTAGGACATGAAGTCCATACACATGAATGTGTAAAATCTATTGGATATACATCAGTCTTTGTGCGAATGCAAAATAAGAATTCTAAAGTTATGTGTTTTATACATGAATTGTGGAATAAACAAATTCACAAAAACATGAAATTGATATTAAGAGACACATTGTCTCAAGGTGGATGTAAATAGCTTCAAGCAATAGATAAAGTTCTCAAGAACTTTATTTGATCAAAATGAATGAATCCTCATATGGATCAAAATCATCTGGACGCATATTATATGAGTTGCTTTTGCGTAAGTCTCTAAAAAATGATTGGTCATCATATATCAATATATCATACATAAGTGCAATTAAGGCTATGATGTCTATTTTGCAAGTAATATGCATCACGAGACTTGATATTTTTGTTTGTATTAACAATATATACTTCCAACCAATACATTGGTATTAGGTTAGAAGTTACACATTTATTTTGTCATCTTTGCAGGACATATTCATGTCACCAACAATGTGGTGGACTTCATTACAAAATAGTTGCCACGAAAAGTTTTTAAGCAACTCGCTCATAAGATGATGACTCAAAGTTTGAAGAATATAATAAAACAAAATGAGAGGGAGTATTATAAATACTGCACTCTTTTTCCCTTAATCAAGTGTTTTTAATCCCAATAGGTTTTTCTTGATAAGGTTTTTAATGAGGTAGTCTGCGTACGACATCGGCCCTGAAGGACCATGATGATGACGTATAATAACCGATGAATATCTAAGAGGGAGTGTTGTAAAATATAATTTTTGGATGATTCACCTATATATTATTCTTATATCATAAACTTACATATCTCCTTATTGTTAACCTAAAAATGTAGGTCGTATTGTAGCCATTAATTGATCATCTCCTAATAAGAATTCTCTTCCTTCTCTCATTTTAGTGTTCTCATTCCTTATTCATTATTTTATAACAAAAACAAATTAAATATTTGCTATTCAACAAACTTAAGACCAACATTAATATCGTTCAAATACGATTGCCAATCTGAGTCATCATCTATCGATAGTAGTATGTTTACATTTCTCATGGTAATATTGACGCATTCTTCACTTCTTGCATGACTTTTCCCCATAGTCAGCTTTTCTCCCTCAGATAAGGCCAT
Source organism: Chrysanthemum makinoi (assembly GCA_910596185.1). Classification (NCBI taxonomy): domain Eukaryota; kingdom Viridiplantae; phylum Streptophyta; class Magnoliopsida; order Asterales; family Asteraceae; genus Chrysanthemum; species Chrysanthemum makinoi. Next base: position 327,265,901 of record OU343220.1, on the reverse strand, counting down.
TAGGGCACTGACTTGAACCATATAATCATCAGAGGAGACATCTTTCTCATCTCAATCATAGGTTTCAGCAACTAGACCTTTGTTTTAGGTTTGAAAAGGTTTAGTTGTTTGAGTTTGTTGAGAAGTTGAGGGAGCAGCCTCAAAGAGTGCACATTTGGCTTTTGCCTTTCTATATTTGGCTTCAAATCTTTTTGACTCATTTGCTCAGGTTTGTTGTTTTGAAAATGTTGAGCGAATTAAAGAAATTTTGTAGAAACTTGCTGGTTCCTGAGGAAAAGTTTGACCTTAAAGGTTTTTATGAGGGTTCTGAAGTTGTTTTAGCAAAACAGTCTTTTGCAAAATGACCCTTCTTACCACATTTAAAACAGTAAGTGCTTTCAGTAGATTTTTTTCCAGAAAAATTTGCTTTTATTCTTTTGATAAAACGTTTGAATTTGCAAGGAGTATTATTTCTTGAAATTCAAAATTTAAATCATTTAAGTACTCTTCACTAGTTATTTCATCAACTTCATCATCATAAAGTTTTTTGAAAGTCGTACACAACACCGTTAGAAAAGAAAGCAGTTGATAGAAGTTATGAGGGCCTTTTTTTGTCTGATAAAGATTTAAAACGTACACTTTTAAGGGGTCATTTAAGCCCTTAGTTGACCACTTTTATATCCGTTACTGCTTACTTTCGTTCCTTTTCACTTTTTAGGTCTCTTGGAAGCAAAATTCTGGAATGATGCTTATATGGACGAAAAGGAGTGAATAAATTAAGAAAATGGCTAAGTCAATATCGAAGACACTCAAGTTGTTAAAACTGAAGCTGACGGCGTCCCAAATAAAGGGCGACGCCGTCCCCCTCTACAGATTTGATAATAGATGCACCTGACGGCTTAGTGGACTTTTTGCTCAAATACACCTGACGGAGTCAGGATTTGAAGAGGAAGGGCGTCACTAAGACTTTTCATCTCTGACGGCCCAGATCCAGAATCAAACGACATCCCTGCCAAAGCCCGACGGCATCACAACTACAACGTGACGTCGTCCCATCGATAACTTGGCCAAGACGAAAACCCTAATGACGGCGATATGACGGCGTCCCACCTATAAGGCGACGCCGTCGCAAGTGTAAATCTATATATAGAATTCGATTTTTCAGTATTTTAAGAGGTAGAATTGTGGAGTAAAAACCCTAAACGTTTGTAGTCCGACTTGAACAGTATCTTAGGGTCCCAAACTCTAATTTACACATCAAGGTAAGTGTTTTATTCCATTAGTAGCATTATATCTTCCATTGAATGTGTGTATGCTTGCTTGTTTAACATGTCCGGCTAAATTTCTTGTGTGTTTGCTTAAATCTATGAAACCTAGTTGTTAATTATTGATTGGTTGTCTCTTATCTTAATTGTAAATGGCTTAGGAGTGCACTAGGCTATCGTTGTGTTTAAATGCTTGAGTAATCTTTGTGAACATTAGTTTATGAAACACTTAGCGGATTTCGTAGTATAAACATCCAAAGATAACCTTAAAGTTAGTTTATGAATCATTTAGAGGACTTCGTAGACAATAACCTAAAGGCATTCTCAAAGAGTTAGGGCATAAGCATTCCCTACAACCTTAGAAAACACAACGCGTTAAGAATAAGGACGTGACAATTCAACCACCAATAAAAGATAACTAGGGAGTAATAGTATCTAGGTAAAAACATTTTTAATCATCATACGAGCACACATAAAAAAGACGTAGCTACCCGTAGTATTAGATAATTAGAATAGTAGAAATAATCGTTAGAAGTACCAACCCCAAATCTATTGCCCTGAGATTTTACCCTTAGCTTTATAAAAAACATATAAAAGATAAAAAAAAAGAATCATCCTCAACCCCACCTTAGCGTAGTACACTTTTTGCTAGCATTCCTATTCCCCTAGAGAACGATATCAATACCCGAGGCTTACCCAATACTATACTACAACGATTAGGTTCACTGCCTAGGGTGTTGAAAAACTTGATCGACGAAAAGGAAGTTTCTTTGACCCCGAACGCGCTTAGTACGCGCATCATTGTCTCAAGAGTCTTTTTGACATCAGGGTATCTTCTTGAGATTAGATTGTCTTCATAGACAAATCTCTCATGGATTTCAGAAAGCTCATGGGTCTGACTGTGATTTGCATTTCTTAATCCCTGAGAGAAGCTTAACCACCTCTCAGGAAGAGTATTAACAAAACCTATATTTGTTTCATGTTTAGATAGTTTAATACCATCATTGGTCAACTCTTTAAGTAAGGTTTTATATCGGGTATAGGTCTGAGAGAGACTTTCAGAGTCTTTGGCTCTGAAGGTATTATACTCAAGTTTCAGATCCATTATCCTGTTTTCCTTGGTATCTAAGGGGCCTTCAAAGCTGTAAACCAAGTCAATCCATGTTTGTTTAGCTGTCTCACAGTTAATGACTGACCGCATTATATCATCTGATAGACATGGTATAATGATTCTTTTAACGCTTTGGTCTTGATTGACCACCCTCCTCTCATCAATGTTCCACTGTGCTTCAGGCTTACGTAAACCTTCAGCAGTCTTGGGTATGTATGGACCTTCCTGAATACATTTACTGTAGTAGGGTTACACTCCTGTTAAGTAGCAAAGCATGCGCTTTTTTCACTTAGCAAATTTACTAACTTCAATTCGAGGAGCAGTAGCTGAATAGCTTCCTCCCTTTTTGTCAACCAGTTGGGATATATCACTATTAGCCATGGTAGGATCTTGATTTTAAAAACTTTTAAACGGTTTATAAAACTTGTTTTATAAATCAAACCTCTCGGATACCACTTGTTGTTCCCTCTACAAGATTAGCTTAACTACAAGATTAATCTAACCAAGTTCTATGTTTAAGTGATGTAATGAAACACAAGTAATAGGAGATAAAAACTTAAAGATAACGACACGAAAGTTTTTCAACGTGTATCACATTTTTTAGGTCATTATTTAATTATTAACTTATACTTATTATTTTATTTTATGTAAATTTAATTTTACAATTAAATAAATAGGTTCACCCACGTACATTTAATTTAAACCAACTCCAGACTAACTCAGTCTACATATTTTATGCATGTTAGTTTCCTTGCAATCACATTTTATATACCACATTTTTAGTTTTTCATTTTTAAGTAAACTTTGCACATTTTACGCTTTACGTGTTTACGAGTTACGTTTTTTATTTTTTTAAAATGTTTAAACACTCCGACAAGCTCGTGTCTCATCTAAAGTATTAAAAGTTGTTATTTAACAAGTTAGAACATTTTTATAAGTTTTAAATTGTTACGTTGCCCGGTATTACGTTCTTGTCTTTTAAAATAGCTAACAAAAATCACCAACTTTGGCCAAATTCTTCTAAGACCCCACTAATTCCCTTGAAATGAGCATCTTGTTGGCTAGATATTTTTTTCTCACTAAATTAGATATATATCTATATTTGCAAGTTCTAACTAGTTTCTCATTTCACATTTCCAACACAATTCTCATTTTCTCACCTTTTTCTTTTTATTGCTGAACCACAACACCCCAAAACACCATTTTCATCTCAAAACTTAACCAGTTTATTGATCATAAGTTGAAGATCATAGATCCTTTTAACTAATGCTTGGTTAATTTCACTAAAAATCATCATAAAACTATACCAAGCTCATCTTGATTCCAAGGGTTTTTCTTGGAGGTTCTAGAAGGGTTTTACAAGAGTTTATAAATGTTTTTAATGGTTGGTTTTGGTTTTGGAAGCTTGGTTATAAGAAAGTTGGTGAGTATTTTTATAAACTAGGTTTAGTGTGTTCTTGGGTTTATTGTTTTTTATCACATTTTCACCAATAAACTTTGTACGGAAACATTTTGCTCATCTTCTTTACTTAATTTTTATACTTTTTATATGTTATATACATTCATTTGACTTGGTTATACATTGTACATAGCGTGAAACACTAGAAAAATATGTTTAGAACTTGATTTATCAAGACTGTTTTGATCAGGGATTTCGTAAGAATTATTGACAAATCAATAGACTTTTGGACTTGGACACAAATATGGGCTTATATATCTATGTCTTATGGTCATTTTTCTAGGTAGCTCATTTCGTTACGACACCCGATGAATTAATTAAAAATGTTAATTTGGTGAAAGTTGTCAAAATCTGAGTAACGAATTTCAAACGTATAAAAGGTTTTTTATGATAACCCTCTGTTACACAAATAATAAAAGTTTTAGCTAACACATTAACTTAGACGTGGCCGCAAAAATGGGTTAAAACGGAGTTGTCAAACTTAGGATATCACCACTTTACCGGGACCATTTGTTGCTGTTAGAAAATTAGCATGTATACTTGAGGGTAAATTAGTAATTTCACTTAGGTTATATAATTTTTGAGACAATGCGGACCCAAAAATCTATTTAATTCGCTGAAAAACCTTTCTAGAGGTGTACAGATCAAATTATAACACTTTACGGATTAGGAGTAATGAAATTATTAAGTTGGATAATTTTTTGAAAAACCAAACAACACTAATTCTAGGGCTCGTAAAACTTTACATACTTATAAAACTTATAAAATTGAGTCCCTAAACTTTTATAAACTTTACAAACCCTATGTACAATGGTATAATTAATATAATAACTATATATAAACTCATTTGCATATTTATGTTATCATTTTAAAACCTAAGACGCCACATTTTATTTTAGGTTGCTTCTAGGATTTCGCGGTTTTCATCATCACATATTTTGATATTTGTGATCATCATTCACGGTAAGTTCATAGCCTCACTTTCACTCTACAAACTGATTTATAAACTCTTATGTAGAGATACATGCTATTTTACTATAGACACAAGTACTTTAAAAACTGTATGCTTATCTGAATGTTTTATTGACACTAAGTACCACCAATTCCAAACGCAAGTCCCTTATCATGAACTATTAATCACTTGCGTTTGAGCGCGAATATTGTGAATATGCCTATTGGGATTGACGAATCCCGTTTGTGTTGATTGGATAGACAACCAGACGCATTATATATGAGACACTAGTTATACGGAAAATTACCTACAAGGGCCATTATTATTATCATTATTTTGATACCCCCAGTTAACGTTTTGTATAACGACCTAAAATCTAGATTAACTTTTTAATTATTACTTTAGTTATACCATAAGTTAAATAAATAAATAGTAATATAAATGTAACATTGGGCCAATTGGTTTTTAAAAAAAAAATGTTTTAGGCTAAGTTTTCTTATTTAAACCCATATACCATTGAGTGAAAAAAACTTAGCCTAAAACTTTTATTATTTGTGTAACAGGGGGTTATACGCAATTGGCCCAATAAGAAAACTTAGCCTAAAACATTTTAAGGTGTCGAATCTGGGAAAGCTGAGTAAAATTTTGGGTTGTAGTATTTTATTTACCATGAACAAACCATTGAGTGTTTTGATCTCTTCTTTTCCAGTCTTGATATTTAGGACATGGGTGACTTCTGTGAATTTTGGTGGAATTTTTGAAGTTGTGAAAATGTGTGCTTCTGGTCTAAACTTTTAGTGGTTTTGTTTGTGGGTACTTTTTGGACAAGTCTGGAGGTTTGATTTTCTACTCACACTTCTGCCCTATAATAAAATCTACAAAACTTTTAGGAGTAACCTAAAACATGTGGGAACATCTGTGATTTTTGTTGAATTTTGTTGAGCTTATTTGATGTGTCGAATGGGTCAAAAGATAACCTTAAAAACGTTGGCAGATTTCTGAAAATATTGAAAACCCTAATTATGTAACTTTGATGGCTATAATTAGTAAGAATTTAACTTGGACTTTTAAATTGGAATTAAACATGTTCTAAGCCCTAAATGTAACTTTTTATCATAAGTAAACCTAAAATGGGTTGATTCGAAATGTTACTCGGAAAGTTACTAATATTGAAAAGTTACTTAATCCGGAAAGCTATCTAATTTGGGAAAGTTACTAAATATGGAAACCTGCTAATTATGGAAAGTGGCTAAATTTGAAAAGTTTCTAAAAATGGAATAAAACCCTAAATATGGACAATTATGAATATGAAATGGTTTCTAAAACTCGAGCGATCACTATTCGTATAGATCCGCGGAATAAGGAGTAGTCTTTGTTACTTGTGTGTTCGGGTGATTTGCTTTACGGTTGAGGTACAAATATTCTTTCCCTTTTCAGCAGGGATACTTTTGTACGTTCTGATCCTTTTATATGATCCCTTGCTATGATTCCCCTCTGATGATCCTTTTTTTGCTTTCTGGATTGATTCGTATGCTATGATTCTTCGATATGATTCGTTTCATTATGACTTCAATATGATATGTTATGATATGATTCAATTGTCATGATTCGTATGATTATGATTCAGTATGATTTAGATATGATTATGATTTGTACGTTTTGCCCCTTTTGTTACGAGCCAACTAGTCATGGAGGTACCATGACCATGTCATTGATGGCACCAATGGCATGACACCATCTGTGGCAGTGTGATTAGTCCACGGTGTCCCCATTTATGTATGTATGTTATGAGATCTCTTGGCCATTATGATGTATGTGTATACATGTTATGTGAGCAGGGTACATATATGATTTATGTTATGTGGGGGTGTATGGATGCCTCCTAGGCTTATGATATTATGATATGTTTATGGCGTTTGGTTGTGCGTGCCTTGCACCCCTTTCGTACTTATGGTACTCGTGAGGTCTCCCCTCGTACACTTATGAATTGACGGTTATATATGTATGTAGTGTCCTTCATGTGTCATGCTGGACGTTAGGTTATGCGCTTGTGGGCATCCTTTCATTATGTTTCACTTTGATTATGCTATTCGTATGTATGTATGCTATGTCCTTCATGTACCATGTTGGACGTCACTTTCGTATGATTCGTATCCGGTTACTATGCTATATCTTGATTCAGTTACTCGTTTGACTATTCGTTCACTCAAACTCCTTGTCTAATCCATCCAACAACTATGTGGTGTTATCGTTATTTGATTTTATGATGCTTTCATTCCATATATTGTGAATAACAAACTTATGTTATCAGACTTTTATTTCATACGTTTATAATGCTATGACATGAGTATGTGATTCTCTTGTTTATTATGTTGATGTATGACTTCGTGATTTGCTTACTCTCCATGCTGATATGTGATACCTGAATTATCTGTTGCCATGCTAGTATGAAATTATCCGGTTACCATGTTAAGATGTGCTTATGTGATTTGTCTAGATGCCATGCTTGTATGTAAATTTGTGACTTAGCGGCTTTTGGTGATGTCCTTAAATAATTACTACTTAAGTTATAATTATCATTTAATGTGCTATCTGCTAATTATTGATCTGCCATAATTACATTTATACACATGATACCCTGCTGACAGAAATTGATCTAACTTATGTTGTGTGGTTGTCATGCTATATTCTTGTCTAGTACTGCTACATATGTTACTGCTTGTTTTGATGGATATCAACTTGTCTATTGTCGATTATCTAAATTTAATGATTGTCATACTTGAGTAATATTGTCGATTATCTAGATATATGTATTTTATTATATGATTTGCTTGTTATGTTTCCACAATATTTGGGTGTTCTTTGGATTAAGATGTTGCTTACTATCTCCTATGTGATTATGTGTAAACCTTTGAATGCTTTGAAGATTTGTATGTATTGGTATGTGTGTGAGGATGTATTGTTTTGCTATGAATTTCCTTTGATTTTGTTCTTGGTGGATATATGTTATGATGTGTTTCTGCAGGTTACTCATGGACTCATTTCTTTCCGTTCATTCGTTATGCTTTCGTTGTCACCTTTTGATTCATTTTGTACCTTTGTGATATTTAGCTTTTGGTCTCTGTCATATCTGTTCCTTTGGGCTTTTTAAGCTCAGCCGCATTTGTTTTCCATGCGGCGGTACTAAGTGGAAGCGGGACGAGTAAGGGATGGACTTAGAGACCACCCAGTGTTGATGTTTCATTATGGATTTATGTTTCAGATTCGTATTTCTTTTGGTATTTCTATTTTGGATTTGTGGTTGTATTTATCATCTTGGAGTTATGATGTTCATGACTTTATTTTATTTGTATGATGAGACTTACGCTATGCTATCAGATGCTTTGTATGACACCAATGTGGCATTCTGACCCGTATCGGGTTGGGGTGTTACATTTTGAGTGTCAAGAGCTTAGTGCAATAATAACTACTTTACAACTATTGTGGGTTACAAAATTGTCTCTTAAAGTTGAGATCTTGTGCTCCACTATTTAACTATAAATCTATGAATTTCACTCAACCTTTGTGTTGACTTTTTAACATGTTTTATCTCAGGTCCTTAAGGTACTTGGCTGGCGTGGAGTAGCATGGGCAGTTTGAAGGCTAAATTTTGTTATCATTCGATGAAAACTTGAAAACTTTTATGTTGTTATATTGTGTACATGGAAACTATTTGGGACCTCTTGTAAACTCTGATATTTTATTTAATCGGCTGATAATATTTTCTAAAACGTCTCATTTAGAATTCGTTTTCTGTAACTTGAACTACATGCTATGAAGTAGCACCCCAGTGACACTATCTTCCGCTGCAATATTTTGCGGCTGTTACAGTTTAAATTCTTATTAGAAGTAAATCAAAGAATTTATACCCAAGTGTTTGAGAACAACACTTGGGATTGAATGACAAGTATGGTGAGTCTCCTCTCTAAACTCAAAGTTAAACTTTTAAGTACAACTATGCAAAGCCAACTGAGTTCATACTCACGGACTTAATTGTATTCAGGAGAGTAAAAGTTGTTTGTGAATATCCTTAGCATTTAGTGCACAAACTTGTCACTTTTACTCCTCACTTATAGATCTATTTACACTACAAAAATTGGCTATTAACCGTTATGTAAAGTGTGTGTGTCATGTGAAGAATGGACACAATGTGTTATGTACTTTTGTCTCTATACATTTTCTAATTTGAGTATGAGACAAACACTCTTTAGATAGAACAATGCTTACAACTGTTCTGATCCTTAACCATTCAGCAAAAGTTTGACCTTTACACGATAAGGATATTGCCTTATACATTTCAAACTTATCCCGCCTTGTCCCATTTTTACTTCAAGCACTTAGATATTTATCTAAGTCTTCAGTTCTTCTTATGCTAAGGAGACTGAGGGGTTCAGTGAGATATTGTCATCACTCACTTAACCCATTATCTTCTTCTTTGGCTCAGGTATCATTCACTGAAAACTGCCTCACTTAATGGTAAGTCGTTCTTTTTAGACTCAGTCTGAGCATCCTGAAGGTAACTCAATGAGTGACTGTTCATTCAGTGACTTGATTGTTGTTTACAGTTATACAACACTTAAGGTATTTTCTATTCAAATCCTAGACTAAGATCATTGGTTACTAAATTTGACCCAACAATTTTTCAACCCCTGTATTGGTGTATGAGCGGGTAAAACTTAAACTTACATAAAAAAGAATAACACGAGTCGTTATTATATTATATAAGATAGTAAAACAATAATTTTCCAGATATTCATACTTAATCTCATATAAAGAAATAAAATAGCCGTTCATATATGTATAATATCTTGTATTTGTTTACATATTACGGTAACTCGTGATTTAATTTTGATATTCATAATTTATGCATATACATTAATTTAAGACTAAAATACACCGTTGGTCCCTAAACTTGGCAAAACGCTTCACGATGGGACAAAACTCGGCCTTTTCATCGTCGGGGGTCCCTATTTCAAAGTTTTATACTCGTTACAGGTCCTTTGACCATATTGCCGTTAGTCAAGGACATCTTATGGCGTTAGATTTGTCTTTAGTCCAAGGGCATAATTGTCATTTCCGCATTTCAATTAAGCGTGCTCGATACAATTTTCTGTGGCTGCTACAGTAACTACTAACTAAGGCCTAATAAAAGCAACTCATATTCACCACTCATCCCTAAAGTCTCCTCTCCAAAAAAAAATCTTATCCTTAATTTTTCCGATCTACTTGTAATAATGGTTCGTTGTGCTTGTGGTAGGTCGGCCGTAGTTAAAACTTGGAATAATGTCAACGCCTAGCATTACTATGCATGTCTGAGTTGGCTAGTCTTCTACATGATAATGCTTGTATTTTTTTAATTTAACATGTTAAGTTAATAGTTTCATCTTGGAGTCAGCTTTTAAGTGTGTTCAAACGTTTGATTTCTGATTTTTTAGGGATCTAGGTGTCCCATCAATGAGGCGACTAGAGCAAGGGAGGTGTTCCTCTACTTGCAAAGGCACATCCACCGAAATGAGGCGGCGTTGCAAGAATGCCAACAAGCCCTCATCAGCGAGACCATGGAGACTATAGATGTAGTCGCCAGGTCAAATGAGCTAGAGGCTACTCAAGTAGATACCCTAGCTGAACTCCTTCTTGAGAAGGAGAAACTCTGCCGACTGAGGAACTTCTGTGTTTTCTCCTGGATACTCATCATTTTCGTCTGTATATGGTTTATCTAGTGGGTTACCAATGTCGGTGGTTTTTTGCCTTTTGAGTAGGTGGTATGTATGGTCTCTGTAAGTAGACTTGTGGCGATGGTTGACTTTTGAAAAGTCAAGTTTTGATGTACTTTGGTCCTTCTACAATATAAGTAGTTTTACTTTTATACTTTAGTCCTTATGAGTGTTACGCCTTTAACACTTGCTCCTACCTCTTATAAATGATCAAACCCACATCAGATTGCCACAAAATTATTATCCAATTCAAACCACACCTTAGTAAAATGATCAAACTCATAACACAGCTACAAGTATCAAAGATGGATGAATGATCTGAGATGGATGAATAGACACCACTTTTGAGTATCAACATAAACTTGATATGGTGTTGTTCATCCATCTTTGATCCTTCATTCCTGTTTGTGATGATAGAATAACCGTATCCAACTCAAAACCCAGATCCAAGTTCAACAAATCCTAGATTCATAGACATATGAAGTCTCAAATATGGATGTATGGCACCACTTTTGAGTATCAACATAAACTTGATATGGTGTTGTTCATCCATCTTTGATCCTTCATTCCTGTTTGTGATAATAGAATAACAGTAACCAAACTCAAAACACAAATCCAAGTTCAACAGATACAAGAATCATAGACATATGAAGTCTCAAAGATGGATGACCATACACCACTTTTGAGTCTCAACATAAACTTGATATGGTGTTGTTCATCCATCTTTGATCCTTCATTCCTGTTTGTGATGATAGAATAACCGTATCCAACTCAAAACACAGATCCAAGTTCAACAGATCCAAGATTCATAGACGTATGAAGTCTCAAGGATGGGTGAACCGACACCATTTCTGAGTATCAACATAAACTTGATATGGTGTTGTTCATCCATCTTTGATCCTTCATTAGTGTTTGTGATAATAGAATAACAGTATCCAACTCAAAACACAGACGTATGAAGACTCTATCAAAAACAATACAATAAAAACAGAATTTAACCCATACACTAACATGACATGATTTCATACATAACGCAAATGGATATATTTCCAAAAACATAAAATTTTGTAGTCTACAAAGTTCAGAAACAGACATTGTTTAAACACAGCAAATAATGTTTAGGGGAATACATATTCGATGGATAACATTGGCTTTCATATGCTTAACCAGCATTTTTTGTGGTGAAGAAAGCTTTCTTTGCTATAATCTTGGTCTTAGTCCAAATTGTTTTGGAGACCCACCGTAAGCAACAACAATTTGACTTCCGTGATTGAGACTGGACCACACTTGGTTGATCATTGCCTTCATAGTTGTCACATGTAACCTTTGCTTTCTTCTTTCTGTAACTTTTGGTGGGATGAACTGTTTTTTGAGATCAGTTGTGCATTGCCTTGACTTCTGTTACACCTCCTTGCCTAAGACATGTTTTCTTGTTGTGTCCAAAGATTGCCACAAATACCACAAACCACACTCTTACTAGACTGTGACAAGTTACTGGTTTTGTCACAATTATCATTTTCAAAAAGCCCCGGTTCTTTTCTTTCGTGGCCTACCTAATGGTTTATGATGTTTAGGTGGAACAATGGTTGTAGGCACTTCTGACTTATACCAATGCTCATAACCATTTATTGGCTGGATGTGGTGTTTGTAAGTTTCTTCCCAAGTCTTAAGCAAGTAACATGGATGAACCCATGATTCAACAGATCCTACTTTCATTCCATTGAACCTCATACACCGTGGTAGCAACAAAGATGTTTACATGGCATACCTGTAAGCTCCCATCTTCTACATGTACAAGCCCTAGCTTGAACATTCACAATACACTTGTCTTCCCATCCACTGACCTCATACTTTTCTCCTTCAACCCGTAAAGCAATGTACTTATAAGCCTCTTTCTTGATTGCATCTAACATGAGTGTTGCCTTTGGTGTTAATGGTCCCAAGACACTTGTCAATCACATTCACAACGTTCACTATTCTTTTCATACAGTACTCTCTAATGTATTCCAAAGCAGTAATGATTGGTTGGTGCCTACCTCCCACTAGTTTCCCATTGAACACCTCACACATGTTATTAAGTGACACATCAGAATGAGCCCTCCACAACAACATGTTTGGTTAGGTACCTAAAAAATGTCGTATAACAAAAGATGTACAAGTAGACATAGATTTGGTTAGGTACCTGAAAAATGCGACCTTGACCAATGGGTTGGTGGTATCTTACTTAACAAAGCATGGGCAGGTTCGCTAAACCTCTTGAATGCCAAAGCATGGTCCTCAAATTGTTGGACGGTTGTTGCCGCGCACATCTCCACAAATGTTCCTTATATGCTTTAGCATTCCATTGTAATTTCATATTATCATGGATGTGCTTCAAACAATATTTTGTTCAAAGACTAGGGAATACTTCTGCTAACGCTGGAATGATACCCTGCACAAATAAACATCAATTCATTACTAATAAAACTTGCATTTAACTAAAATACAAGTGAATCTAATCACTAAATGGTAACATAACCTTTTTCCTGTCGCTGATAAAAGTGTAGTTTGAGTTTGGTTGCAAGTCAAGATCATCTCTTAGACATTCAAGAAACCAAATCCTGATTATTAAGTGTCAATTTCCCCCGATAATGCTCGTTATTTATATCATTTATATGGATTTACGCTTGTTTTCCATTGTTTTCCACTTTCAGGTAAATTATGAGCAATGGAGCTAAAGAGACGCGGAAATGGAAACATTACTCAAAATTTATCACAGTATACCTATTTTGAAGAAGTTACGGCGTAACTCATCTCTCACATTACGCCGTAACTATTGCGTGACCTGGAATACCAACTTATCAAGAGGTTACGGCGTAACTCTTCCCAAAGGTTACGACGTAACTCCATTAGGTCAAAAGAGGTTTCACGCCGCTGTTATTTACGCCGTAACTCATTGCATCACTTACGTAACCGAAGTTTATTGAAGAGTACGGCGTAACCACTTATATGGTTACGCGTAACTAGCGAGATCTAGTGCATTTACGAGGAAATAGAAGGTTACAGCGTAACTCCTCTATTAGTTACGCCGTAACCCAGACCTGGCCTATAAATAACCCACGAATTCCAGCATTTCAAAGCATCCCATTCCACACACAACACTATGAGAACGTGGGAAAAAGCTCAAGGCAGGTTTAGGGGAGCATACGGAGATGTTTCCAAGGGAGAAGTCACTCCATTACGATAAGCTTTAGCGTTTTATATTTCTTTACTTTCAATTCATGTATTTCGTACCTTTGAATATTGAATTGATTTGCATGATTAATATAAGCGGCTAAGAACCCTTTGGTGCTAGCCTAGTTATGATTCCTTAATTGTTTTGTTTATGCTTACCTTTACTTCGCACAATTATTTCTAAGTGTATGCATGCATAGTTCTTTGGTAGTCACCCTTGATTTGGTAGTTTTGAATGGCGGTAGAGGCCAATTGCCTAGGAGATATGACCAACCCGACCCTAGGTGAGAGACGGGAAGGGTAAGATATGACCAACCGACGACCCTTTCTACTTGTGCGATTTGACCAACTGATCACCTATCGTTTGGGTGAACTTAAGAATTGGGGGTGTAGTGTCTAAGTTCCTAACGGCCGGGCACTCACTATTTAGAATCTAGCATGTAGCGGTACTTAATGACTCGGCTTAGGGGACCGGGAACAACAGACTTATGACGGTGCTGATTTCTCCTGTGGTGGCATCTTTGTCGATAGGTTAGGGCGAATTGACCAAATCTGCCTCTCGATTTGACCCCACCAAGTAATTGGAAGTAGGTAGGCGTAGACATAACTAGCTAGGATGATTGACTAGGTTAGCACCACTATTCCTCTATTGATTTCCCTTTATCCATTTATCTGCTTTTATTTCATTCTGCATTAGTAGTTTAATTAATTAAATCCCTATCGAAACCATTGTAATTCTGTGACAATTAAACTTAGTAATAATCCAACACACATAGCTCTTGCGACGACCTCGGCTTTACCATTTACTATACTACACACGACCGAGTACACTGCCCGTTAGTGCATTAGGGTAGACCATAGGTATAGCGAGACACTATAAATATTAAGACATGGTCAAGTAAAACCTACATCAAATTTTTGGCCGCCGGGAGTTATATTAGGATTGATATTAAGTCTTTCATTTCGTTTTTTAAACTTTTCTCACGATCATATTTCTAGATTTCAGGTACCATGGAAGCTGTTAACATCGATAACCTCACTCTTGAGGAATATTTGGCATTGACAAGAGAAGAACAAGGGCAAGGGATTGTTAGGCCAGCCATTGCAGAAGATGCTCTATTCGAAATCAAACCTCAATTCATGAGGGAATTGCGTGCAAACCCCTTCTATGGAAGCATCACCGATGATGCCCATGAACATGTAGACAATGTCGAATACATTGTCAGCCTATTCAAAATTCACAGAGTCTCACACGATGCTATAAATATAATGCTATGAGTATTCCCTATTTCTCTTACGGGAGCTGCAAAAAGATGGGTCGACCGATTACCTGCAGGGACTGTCAACACTTGGCCTATCTTGAAAAAATATTTCATTAAGAGATATTGTCCTCCATCAAAGACGGCTAAGCAAATGGAAGAAATTCATAACTTCAAGCAAGAGGGTGATGAAACGTTATACCAAGCTTGGAAAAATTACAACGAATTGTTATACAAGTGCCCTACTCATGATCTCAACAGCCAACAAAAAGTGAACGTCTTCTACAAGGGACTGAACATCTCTTCAAGACAAATGATTGATTCTCAAGGGCCGATTCCTAGTATGACACTCACCATGACTTTGGAAACTATTTAAAAAATGGCAGACCACTCTCACAAATGGCACAATGGAGGAAGCAACCGAAGTAAGAATAATGATATTGAGGGCCTTGCAGCGATAAACAACAAATTAGAAAGCCTTGGAAGAGAAATGAAGAAGCTCAAGGAAAATGTGCATTCCATTCAAGTGGAGCGAGATGGGGCTCGTCCTTCTAAAGAATGTTCCTCCAATGAAGAAGTTAAAAGGATCGGAGAAGTGAACTATGGGAAAGAATTCCCTTCAACCTTCAATAATTACGGACCTAGGTATCGTGAAAAATCCTCTGGGTTCTACACAAGAATCAACAATAATCCTCCTAAACCTAGCCTTGAAGAAATAATGCACCGACACATTGAAGAATCTACAAAAAAGGAAGATATACTCAAGGAATGGATGGTCAAAGTTAAGGAGGACACCAATATGAACCTACGTAACCAAGATGCTGCAATTAAGAACCTCGAAACACAAATTGGGCAATTGGCTAAGAACCTTGAAACAAGTAATGCTAAAGCCACTTCCTGCAAGGCCATATTTGCGCAAGATAAAGCAAAAAGGGAGCAATGCACATCCTCTATCACTAATGATCTCTCCGGGATTAACTACCTAAGAGAGGATGATAAAGCGAAAACGACGAGTTCTGCCAAGCCAACTTCCCCGAAAGTCTGCAATACCAAGAAAGTTTTCTTCTCCTTGCACTATTGGTAACATTAAGATTCCCGATTAGCTGATTTAGGGGCTGAGGTTAACCTTATCTCTACCACTTTATTTGAAAAAATCAAACTTACAAATTTAAAAGAAACAACTATTACGATTGAAATGGTGACTTCTAAGGCAGTACTGAGGGAATTGTGAACAACGTGCTTTTAAAAATTGGAAAATTTTTCTTCCCCACCGATTTTGTAGTTATTGACATGGGAAAGCGGGAGGCTTACAACTTGATTGTTGGAAGACCTTTTCTGGCCACTTGTAGGGCTCAAATTATGGTTTTTGAAAAACAAATTTCCTTGGGGACTGAAAATGAACGAATAACTTTTAGTATGAATGAGCATTTAAAACCAAAAACTGAAATTTCTAATAATGTTGTTGATGTTCAATCGCTGAATCCCACTCTACACTCTAAACCTATTACTAGTAATCGTAAAGAAAGTATTGATCATTGTAAGCAGAAACAGGATGAAGTAGTCCAAAGCATTGAGGAAACTCTGAGTCCAAACAAACATTTTTGCAACTCGATTTCAACCAAAGAATGCGAATCAGTATGGCCACCGTTTACTTGTCCTCAAAAATGTGAAAGAAAAGCTAATGAATGGATTTACCCTCATAAGGGAGAGAAACATGATGTTGAATTAGCATTGGAAGATTGGTACAAATTAAAACTTGGAAGCTCGAAATTTATTAAGGAACTGGTCAAGCAGTATGGGTGCAATCATCTCACTGACACCATAGGCGGAACAAGATCCAGCATCAGCATTACTGATAGTATTATTACTAAAGATGATGACCAAGGAAAATCATGTGATAAATGGATTTCACATAAATTGGGAACAATTGGACTCAATAATTCTACAAGGAAAAAAGGGCGTGATAATTGGATGAATGAATACCAACGAATGATGGAAGTGGGGCAAGTTCAAAGGCCCCCATAGGAGCCCCGCGGCTCTGAGTCTAACTTAAAGACTCGTTAATAAAGAAAAGTGCTCTTTCGGAAGACAACCCGAATTATCCCTTTCTTTTGTTTTTATTTCATTTATGTTGGGTTTTGTGTTTTCTAACCATTTTTGCAGGAAACGAGGAACTAATTGTTGTTGCGATTCTTGTCTGAACAGATTAGGCGTAACTCATCTTGGTGATTATGTCGTAACCAACATTTTAGCAGCAGAATTCTTGACGCATTACCAATTACGCGGGCGTAACACCATCTGTGGTTACTGCGTAACTACAAGCGCTTGACGATCATACTAGGTTTTGCGGTTACGAGCGTAACTCCCTCATAGTAGTTACGACGTAACTTTCCTCTGCTTTAATGCTTTCATTTTAAAACACATTAACCTTGTATTAGTTTTTAAATGAACTTTGTGGGTGTGTTCCTGTAAACCCTCACGAGACTTCACTCGTCCACTCGGAGGACACCAAGTGGTTTAAAAAGCTTGTTGCATTCGCTAAATGCAACCGTGATTCCTATGAAAGTGAGTTAGGTTTGTTTTTCATTTTATTTTTCTTTTTAGAATTATGCTTGTCGGTATTGTGATTTCAGGGATTGAAGTTTGTTCATGGCGCTTAAACGAAGGCACGGTTCTTTCTTGTGGGCCTTCTTCTTTTTGGAGCAAATTTCAGGGAAGTTCTCGCTCTAATTCTACCTTTCTCTTCACCTTTATTTTAATGCCTAGTACAAAAGGGACTTTGTACAATTCAAGTAGGGGACGGGAGTAGAATTATCTCTAGAACTTTATTTCGCCCTCATTTTTCTAGTTTATTTTGAAAAATTATGTCATTTTTAAAATTTTTACATGTTTTTCGAACCTAACTAGATTAGACCTTAGACGAGCACATACAACCCTTGACATTACATGGTGAGATTAGCCTTATCCGTTTCCAATATTCTACCCCAAATCCACCAAATTATGAGTGTGCCGGTAGCTTGTAAACTTTAGAACTTGGTCTTTGCATCATTTCGAGACCATAGACGAGGTATGTTGAGTTAGCTCGATGTATTTGGACTTTTCAGTTTTAGAAGGCAATATTATAGGATTATCACCCAAACAGCCTACCATTGTGAGTCTATCGATTAGTCACCTTAACTTTTCGACCCCCATGTGAAACCCTTTTGTTGCACTCCCCTTTAGTGCAAGATACCCCTAGATACACCCTTCTAAGCCATTCCTTTCATTTTGTCAACCCAATATATTGTTTCGTTACACCTATACACCTTAGCCTACCCTGTAGTCTTTATTTGTGATTGGGAAGTCATCATTTGCCTAAGTTCAAGGTTCGAGTGAAAAGATTTGGAAAACGCTTTCATCGACGACATTTATGAAGATCATTGAAGACCCCCCGAATTCCCATTGTTCATATCAAGTGGGGAGATGTTATGTTATTATGTTATGTTGAAAAAAAAATGATGATTATTCGAAAAAAAATAATTAAATAAATAAATAAAAAATAAATAAATAAAGAAGTTGATTGAGTTATGATATTGTAAAGTGCGATGTTATAAGCACTGTAGTATGAGCTTTATTGATTAGTATCGAGGAGGCCACCTCGGTCACATTTGAAGATTGGAGTTGGTAGTTTTGCCAACAAAAGAAGAAAATGTAGTATGCCCATCACGACGTCCTCTAATGACGCATCTACCTTGCATTTCATGATCCGGTCTCTTGACTTCTAAGCTTGAACTTTGGGCAGACGGTAAGTGGTGATGACTTGGTTTATAGATTTAGACTACCTGCTTGTTTTTCATTTTACACCAATTATATATCCCATGTCTTATCCTACCCTTTAGTCATGAAGCATGTCTAGGTGATGCAATGAGCAATCTTTGGTGTCTTGGCCATGGATTTGGTCATGTATCATTGATTTTGTCCACTTCGTCGTGACATGTTAGTAATGACGAGTCACCCTTAACCTTTGTCGTGTCTACCCATATTGCCTTCGAGAATTGTTTAGCCCTTAACTCTAGTGGTGGAGATTTGTGTAACCGCCAAGCTTATGATAGAATACATGCTATGACTGCAATAATTAAGTGATCACCCCGAAATTGACACTTAGAATAGTTGAGAGATTTGAGTGTTTGTTCCCTTTCGTGAGGTGTTCGGCTTTGTTTTATTCTAGCATAAGGGATTTGTAAACTCATATTTTCCGTGTTTGGGAGATATCTTTTTTAGGAATCTATCTAATAAGGTCTACTTGAGGGCAAGTAGAGTTAAAGTGGGGAATATTTGATAACATCAAATAGTCCTGATTATTAAGTGTCAATTTCCCCCGATAATGCTCGTTATTTATATCATTTATATGGATTTCCGCTTGTTTTCCATTGTTTTCCACTTTCAGGTAAATTACGAGCATTGGAGCTAAAGAGACGCGGAAATGGAAACATTACTAAAGATTTATCACAGTATGCCTATTTTGAAGAAGTTATGGCGTAACTCATCTCTCACATTACGCCGTAACTATTGCATGACCCAGAATACCAACTTATCAAGAGGTTACGGTGTAACTCTTCCCAAAGGTTATGACGTAACTCCATTAGGTCAAAAGAGGTTCCACACCGCTGTTATTTACGCCAGAACTCACTGCATCACTTACGACGTAACGAGGTTTATTGAAGACTATGGTAACCACTTATATGGTTACGCCGTAACCAGCGATCTAGTGCATTTACGAGGAAATAGAAGGTTACGGCATAACTCCTCTATTAGTTACGCCGTAACCCGGACACTGCCTATAAATACCCCCACGAATTCCAAAGATTTCAAAGCATCCTATTCCACACACAACACTCGAGAACGTGGGAAAAATCTCAAGGCAGGTCTAGGGGAGCATACTGAGCTGTTTCCAAGGGAGAAGTCACTCCATTACGATAAGCTTTAGCGTTTTATATTTCTTTTACTTTCAATTCATGTATTTGGTACCTTTGAATATTGAATTGATTTGCATGATTAATATGAGCGGCTAAGCACCCTTTGGTGCTAGCCTAGTTATGATTCCTTAATTGTTTTGTTTGCGTTTACCTTTACTCCGCATAATTATTTCTAAGTGTATGCATGCATAGTTCTTTGGTAGTCACCCTTGATTCGGTAGTTTTGAATGGCGGTAGAGGCCAATTGCCTAGGAGATATGACCAACTGACCCTAGGTGAGCGGACTGAGATGGGAAGGGTAAGATATGACCAACTGACGACCCTTTCTACTTGTCCGATTTGACCAACTGATCACCTATCGTTTGGATGAACTTAAGAATTGGGGGTGTAGTGTCTAAGTTCCTAACGGTCGGGCACTCACTATTTAGAATCTAGCATGTAGCGGTACTTAATGACTCGGCTTAGACCGGGAACAACAGGACTTATGACGGTGCGCTTGATTTCTCCTGTGGTGGCATCTTTGCTGATAGGTTAGGGCGAATTGACCAAATGCTGTCCTCTCGAATTTGACCCCACCTGAAGTAATTGGAAGTAGGTAGACGTAGACATAACTAGCTAGGATGATTGACTAGGTTAGCACCACTATTCCTTTATTGATTTCCCTTTATCCATTTATCTTCTTTTATTTCATTCTGCATTATTAGTTTAATTAATTAAGTCCATATCGAAACCATTATAATTATGTGACAATTAGACTTAGTAATAATCCAACACACATAGCTCTTGGGACGACCTCGGCTTTACCATTTACTACACTACACACGACCGGGTACACTGCCCGTTAGTGCATTAGGGTAGACCATAGGTATAGCGAGACACTATAAATATTAAGACCTGGTCAGTAGAACCTGCATCACTCACTTAACTTTTGTTTCTTGTATGCCCTCAATTTGTTCCTCCTAATAACATACTCATCCTCATTCTCAGAACCACTTGCAAAATCATTATCATCTAACAGATCCAACTCTTTTTTCTTAAAAAAATCATGTGGTAGCTGGCTGGTGGTACCTATAGATGGTAAATCTGTAATCTTAGTCACTTTGAACAGATTAACATCAAAATCAGGCTCCTCAAAAGTATTAGCCTCATCGACAACTGTGTTTCCATCACCAATGTTCTCAATATCATCATCGTCACTCATATAAGTGTCTGTCTCACTCACATTGTCATCACTTTAAGCTTCATCGATTTCACTTACATGCAGATTTACCTTTTTGGATATGATCCACAGGATTACATGTTTCCTCCTCATGATGACCTAACTTTTGATCATTTTGACATACCAATTCAGGACTATCTATTTGGATATGCTCAATATGTTTATCTATATGCTGGTTGACATCACCTACAACATCTTCAGTCTGACAGACCTCTATAGATGGAAACAAGGGTTCTATTTCTGGCATTTGACTAGATTGTACCAAAGTATTGACTTCCAAAAGGTTGATGTGTAACCTCACATATATCCTCTACCACAGATTTATTAACAATGTTTTCTAAGAACAATTTCTTTTAGCAATATGGAACAATAGCAAGAGCTGCCTTTTTCTTTGTTGTATCCACATCAGCAATAACTGTCCTAACTGACTTTGGTGACACTTGATCAACATCCAATGTTGTCTAACCATTTTCAACATAAACCTCTATCATCTTATGGTCATCAACAAGATCTTTCAATATTTCTAAATTAGCACTCTCACTTAAGCTATACAAACCATCATCTAAATTACTACCGGGCTTAACAAAGTAATAGTAATTTTTTGAACCAAGCTCATAACCCAATTCATACATAAGAACATCCAACTCTTCAACCGACACACTATCAACATCAACCAAATCAACTAAAGTTTCCATACATCCAACGTATATTCTACCAAAGCCAAGATTTAAAGACACCATTTTGATGAACCCTCATGCTAAACATATTAGATCTACCACCTGAAAACATGTCAATATATGTTTAAAGCATTCTAAAAACTTAATTGGGAAACAATAAATACCCCAATTACAAATTCCAATGACTATAATAAAAAAAAACAAAAAAAAAGTACCGTATTTCTTCTTAGCAGAGTCGTATAGGACGATATCATCAACTGGATAACCTGGATGTCTTCTTACTTTCCATAGAGTAAAGTCCATGTTTCGGTTTTATGATTGACAAACAGGGGTTTTGTGACATGGAATTAGGGTTTGTGAATTCTGATAATTCTTGTAACAAAAGTTTTGGGACGAATAATAATACAGACTATGTGTTTATTGAGGCGGGAAGAGGGTTACATTACATGTGGCAATAATTAAGAAATTTTTAATTGAAATATGGAATGGACAAATGTGCCCTTGGACTAAAGACAAATCTAATGCTATCTGAAGTCCCTGACTAACGGCAATATGGTCAAAGGACCTGTAGCGAGTATAAAACTTGAAATACGGACCCCCGACGATAAAATGGACGAGTTTTGTCCCATCGCGAAGCATCTTGTCAAGTTTAGGGACCAACCGTGTATTTTAGTCTTAATTTAATATATAATGATAATAAAATTAAAAAATGCATCAAATAATTTAATCAAACAGTTAGTATAATAGATCAATAGATACACAATCAAATAAAACACAATTCAGTACCGATCTGTTACAGATCCAATTGAAAGCCCTAAAAATAATAATAAAAAGTTAAAAACTCACCAAAAGGAAAGAAAAAAACTATACAGTGACCAAAACCAGATACGTTTTTTCAATTCTATCAATCGATTCTGTATAATAAAAAAGAATAAGAAACGAGAGTTGAATTTTTTTGTATAAAACGACGGCGTTTGGGTTATAGATGAGGTGATGGGATATTTTAGGGTTTTATTTATATGTGAAAGCGTTGTTTTTGCGTGACGGAAAAAGGAACGGATGAGAGAGAAAGTAAGAAACGACGGCGTGGGGTTGAAAAAAAAGGGTAGTTGTGGTGGAGGTGTGAAACGGTGTCGTTTCGGGTGTGAATTGGGCCCGTTACGTAACGTTTACTTTTTTAGAGTATTAATACGACGGTTTTATTTTATTTTATTTTATTTTTATTTATTTATTTATTTTTTTATTTAGTGATTTGGTTGGGAATTTTTTGTGTTTGTAAAATGGGAATGATTTACTTTCTTAAAATTTGTGTTTATAATCTTTTTTCTTTTTGGTAATCATGTTTTATTACCTTTTGGTCGACTAGTCTATTCGGTTTAAACTCACCGTCACACCGATTCAAATCGGGTAAAATCCTCCCTTTTCAGAATATCGGTGTGGTCACTTCAGTGTTTGTTTATAGATATTTTTAACTCTCATTATTCCTCCCAACTAAAAATAGAACAATTGAGAACCTAAACAAAATTACAAAACTGGGCGTACCACGTGATTATCCTTTCTCCTTGTTTTTTAGCCAACACCATCAACCCCATATTTTCAACCTGAATGGGGCAACATAGTAATTTGATTAGAGAGTTTGAAACCACTAAAAATAGTAGCTCGTGTTAACAGTTCTTATGATCACGGCATGATCATGTTTATATATTTAGTTATGTGTTAATAGCCTACATGTGCATCTATCATGATTTGAGTGTTGAGGCGTGATCAAGGATCATTCATCTTGCATTTCACGGTTTAGGTGAGTAAGGGATTTCAGTTAACATGTTTAGTAGATTAAAAGTGGTTTAGCATATATGCCATGTCATATTATATCATGCATTCATGTAGGGCTGAGCATCAAAGGTCCAAAACCGAACCGGACCGACAAAACCGACCGAACCGACAAAAAGCGAGCCGAACCGACAGCCCGTCGGTTCGGTTTCGGTTTCATGTTTCACATGTTTTCGGTTCGGTTCGACCCAAAACCGACAAAAACACACCTAAATACACCTAAACCGAACCGAACCGACGGCCCGACACAAAACCGAACCGACCCGACGGCCCGTCGGTTCGGTTTCGGTTTAGGTTTTTCATGAATTTCGGTTTTCGGTTTTGTCAGTTCGGATCGGTTCGGTTCGGTTTTGGCCCGATGCTCAGCCCTATATTCTTGTGACCTTAGTCGTTATATATATTAATTTTAACTACATATAATAGGTGCATGGTCAAACTTGAAAGTGAAATCTTAAATATTGATCAAACATTGAAATACACCTTGAAATTTAAATTCGTCAATGTGAAAAACATATTTTTAATTAAGGAATGTATTGAATTCTTGAAATTTAAAAAATCTATATTTGTCAACTCTTTAAAATCGGCTGACTTTTGAATCTCTATATGCCGACTCTTTAAAACACTTTAAAAACTTTACGAAACTGGTATGGAGATCAAGGAAATGTAGGAATTAAAAAAATCAAATCACACTCTAAATAAAACACACACGCAAATAATCTAATCTTACAACTAAAAAACCCCTCTCATCTCTTCCACTATCAACACACCACCACTGGACGCCACCAATACAGAAACCAACTCTCCACCGAAATCCATCTCCACCATCATCCTACCACCACAGTATCACTACCACCGAGAGGAACCATAAAGACCCACGACCACCAAAAGGGTTTTGCAAGTTTTGAGGTATTTTTTTGAGTTTTTTTTAGTAGATCTATAAGATTTTGAAGGTTTTTTTTTTTTTTTTTTTTTTTTTCTTTAATCTATAGATTTTATTTATCGATTTATAGATTTGATTTGTAGATCTGTAGGCTTTTTTTTTTAATAGTTTTGAAGGTATATTAACATTTTTGGTATTTTTTTTGGTAGTGCCGCCTCATACCGCCGATTGCCGCAGTTCTTTCGTCGGAAAAAAATCGTCGTTGCCGCTGTCGCCAAAAAGAGTTGCTATTGCCGTCTCGTTGCTATCACCGGAAATAGTATGCTTTATTGTTAAGTTGTTAATATTTGTTATAATCGTTATGTATAAATTTTGTTATAAAATTTATTATGTAATTTTTGTTATAAAGTTGTTTGTTTAAATTTTTATGTAAAATTTGCCGGATTTTGCAGCTGCGGTCGCCTGAGTTTCCCACACCGCCGCTACCGGAATATGTCGTTGTCACCGGTGAAAGTGCATATTTTTTGAGTTTATTGTGTAATAGTTTTTCTAAGTTTGTTTAATTTAGTCATAAAGTTTATATAAATTGGTGTATATTGTTGCTATAAAGTT
This sequence comes from Chrysanthemum makinoi, assembly GCA_910596185.1. NCBI lineage: Eukaryota > Viridiplantae > Streptophyta > Magnoliopsida > Asterales > Asteraceae > Chrysanthemum > Chrysanthemum makinoi. The sequence continues at coordinate 327,240,737 of OU343220.1, read as the reverse complement.
TATGTAAATTTTGCTATAAAGTTTTTTTTTGTTTTTGTTTTTTTTATGTAAATGTAAACCTATTTGTTGGTGAAACTTGTTTTAATATTATTAGTATAGTGTAGTTAAATGTTGTAATAATGTAAATTATGGGGTAAAATTTTGCGTAAATTGCTAGACATATTCTTGGTAAATTTTATATATGAATTGTTAAATTGTGAAATTTATCCTTTTTTTTTTTTTTTTGAAATATGAATTTTCACGTTCATGTTTAAACGTTAAACGAAACAATTACCACAATATCGCAACTATAAATGTTTGCCGCTAGAAAATTCCGTTGCTATGCACGGGTACTTGCCTAGTACAAGTAAAGTATTCATGGTGACTCGATATGTCATAATATGCAAGTCATGTATTTATGTGATCTTAGTGGTCAAATGTGCAAGTCACGTAACTATGTTGACCTGAGGGTCCTATACAAGCCAAGTAATCACGTTGATCTATGTAGTCATTCTCACAAGTTAAGTATACACGTAGACGTACTTGTTCTTATATGCCCCAGCCTCATGATAAGAGCTTTATGTTCTTACTATCGTTCGTGGATAACATGTCATATGCATTCACGATATCCTTTGTCGATAATTTACTGTATGCTCCTATAATCCTTTGTGGATAGTGTGCTTCATGCACTTACGCCAACTATGAAGATCCATTAGGCTAGACACCAGATATGATCAAGTATTCATGTGTAGAAACCATGCAAAACGTACACGAAGTCTTATGCAATTAGATCATTGTTGGGACAACATTAATTAGGTATCGTTTTTGTTTTAATGATGACAAATAAACCTTCGCAACACACAAAATCACAACAGTGATTAGGAAATGGAAAACGAAAGCACACAAAAAAAGGCACAAAGTGCATGAAATTAAAGTCGGTGGATAGTGTTGGAAAATAGTTTTACAAAGTGACTTTTGCAAATGTTTGGACACTATTTAATATATGTATATGTTATATATATATTTATATTTTTTGGTAGCTTTGCGTTCTCCTTGACGAGAGCTTCGCAACGAGCTAAAGCGTGTCCAAAATGGAGTTAATATGAATGAGATATCGTGTCTCAAAGTGGGACACGTGAGACACAAAATATGGAAAAGTGGGAGTATCCCACATCGCCCAAAACAAGAAGTGAAACCTTGTTTATATAGAAATCTTGATATGACCCTTCAAATTGATTTGTTGGTTTTACTCCAACACCTATGTGCAGCGGGGGTCGCAAGGATTTCTGGGCCAAAATGGGTTCTTCGAACTCATGCGAGCCGCATCGAATGCAGCTCGAAACCTCGCATGCGAATCGCTTTTGCTGCAAATTTCGTTTCCAATTTTAATAAGTTTCGGATTTTGTAATTCGTTTATTTTAGAACCGATTTAAACTTTCGAACAAGTTATACAGAATCGGTTTATATAAATAAAAGATATCAAATCGTGTGTATACAAATATGATTTGAAGAATCCTTTTATTTTAAGGTGACATTTATCTTGGAGACCAAGTTAGGTATTGGCTATATAATAAACGTTTGCTCATTCAGTTGAATACACAGAAAATGTAACTCCTCCGCAGCCGAATTCCAGCATTCTCTTCGATCAGAAACACGCAAGCTTCTGTGATCTTTCAGGCAAGTAAGTCAAGTCCGGTGGCTACAAATGCTTTGGACGTTGTACCCTGGGAAACAGACGGCGAATCTGTTTTAAGGGAATCGTGTTTTACACGAGCCTCGTTGCACGACTTTTACTGTTTTATTTATTTATCAATTTAGAGTCTGTCTTCTGCTTCTACCCTTTCTCGTCTATATTTAATTTTCTGTCTTTTATTTTCTGTTATTATTAACTCAGAATCGATTTTGTTATTAATAAAAGTGTGCACCGCTTTCCCACGCTTAAAACAGACTGTTTAACAGAATTAAAAACGCTTTTATTAAATCAGATTAATTATTATTAACAGATTTTATTTACAAACTGTTTTCTGTCGAAACCAGGATTGAGTTTCTTTGGAAAATCAGTTTTATAAACAGGATTTTAATTTACAGATTTGGTGTACAAATCTAAGGCGATTTTAAAACAGTTTATTCTTATCAGTTATATTGAAACCAAGATTGAGTTTCTATTATACTGATCTATTTACTTTGGTCATTTATTTAAATCTAGATTCATTGAAACCAAGATTGAGTTTCTTTGAAGCAGACGGTACAAGCTAACGAAATCACGTTTGAATTTCTTAGATACCGATTTTATAACAGTTGGCTTAACTGTTTGTGTTTGAATTTTCAGGATGACAAACACCACTAACCCTCCTGTGACTACTTCTGTGAACGTGACTGGTGCGCCAGTTACTAACACTGTTGCTAATCATGCTGAGAAACCAGAGAAATTCAATGGGCAGAATTTCAAGAGGTGGCAACAAAAGATGTTCTTTTATCTCACTACTTTGAACCTTGCGCGGTTCTTAAAAGAGAACCCACCTAACGTGGAACCTCCTGCAGAAGGTCAATCCTCTAATCAACAGGCTGTTCAAGCCTTGGAAGCATGGAAACATTCAGATTTTTTGTGTCACAACTATGTTCTGAATGGTTTGGTTTATTCTTTGTACAACGTGACTTGCAAGACCAAGACTGCCAAAGAATTATGGGATTCATTGGAGCATAAGTACAAAACTGAGGATGCTGGTACAAAGAAGTTCGTGGTAGCTCGCTTTTTGGATTACAAGATGGATGATTCAAAGAATGTGATGAGTCAGGTTCAAGATCTGCAGGTTTTGCTACACGACATTCATGCTGTGGGAATGACTTTGAGTGAAACTTTTCAAGTTGCTGCTATTATTGAAAAGTTACCTCCAAGTTGGGTAGAATTCAAGAACTACCTGAAGCATAAGCGAAAGAAGATGAGTGTTGAAGACTTGGTTGTTCGTCTTCGTATTGAACAGGACAACAAGCGGCTCGAGAAAAATACGTATACGCCTGATTCTGCAAAGGCAAATATGGTTGAGCATGTTTCGTCATCTTCAAAGTCCAATGTCAAAGCTAAAGGCAAAGGAAAAGGAAAGAATGACAAGAAGGGCAAAGGGAAGTCTGATTACCTTGCTCCTAAAGCGCAATTGTGAAACGAAGTTCCAAGGGGTGTGTTTCAATTGTGACCAGCCAAGGTCACCGTCTGCTAACTGTAAGATGCCGAAGCGGGTGACTCCACGCTAGGCTAATATGGTGAATGAAGATGTGGACATGATTGCTATGGTGTCTGATGTCATTGCCATGATCTCTGAAGTTAACCTGGTAGGTTCCAACAACAGGAATGGTGGGTGGATCTGGGGCTACCCATCATGTGTGTGCCGATAAGCGTATGTTTCACTCTTTCAGAGTGGTTGATAGTGGAGAGAAGTTGTACATGGGCAACTCTGCAACTGCTGAAATCAAGGGCGAAGGAGATGTAATCTTGAAGATGACATCCGAGAAAGAGCTCAAGTTGACTAATGTCTTGTATGTTCCAGAGATTCGCAAGAATCTTGTGTGGTTGGCTATTGAACAAGTTTGGTTTTCGTCTTGTTTTTAGTCTGATAAGTTTGTTCTTTCTAAGAATCAAGTGTATGTTGGTAGGGGATATGCCCCGAATGGTATGTTTAAACTCAATGTAATGGTTGTTAAGAAAGATATCAATAATATGAATTCTTCTGCTTACTTGATTGAGTCTTCTAATATGTGGCATGGCCGTCTTGGACATGTGAATTTTAATTCAATGCGTTGATTGATTAAATTTAATTGCATACCTAATATTCATATTGACTCAAAATATAAATGTGAAACTTGTGTTGAAGCCAAACTTACAAGAGCATCTTTCAAATCGGTTGAACGAAAAACCGAACGAAAAACCGAACCACTTGATATGATACACACTGACATATGTGATTTGAAATCACTACCCACAAAAGGTGGCAATAAGTACTTTATCACGTTTATTGATGATTGTACAAAGTATTGCTATGTTTACTTATTGAAAAGTAAATATGAAGCTATAGACAAGTTTGTTCTATACAAAAACGAAGTTGAGAATCAACTTAGTAAGAAAATCAAGGTGGTCCGAAGTGATAGAACAGGTGAATATGTGTCTCCATTCGTTGACCTATGTGCGAAACATGGAATTAGACACGAGTTCACTGCTCCCTATTCACCTCAGCAGAACGGTATTGCCGAAAGGAAGAACCGTACCTTGAAAGAAATGGTTAATGCCATGTTGATAAGTTCTGGTCTAAGCCAGGACATGTGGGGGAAGCCATTTTAACGGCTACTTATCTTTTAAATAAGATACCTCGTAAGGAAAAAGAAGAGACCCCTTATGAATTATGGATGGGAAGAAAGCCATCATATCAGTACTTACAGTGTGGGGTGTCTAGCAAAGATAGCTATACCGACTCCCAAGGCCCAAAAGATTGGACCTAAATCTGTGGATTGTATATTCATCGGATATGCTAAGAATAGCGTGCTTATCGCTTCATTGTACATGATTCGAAAAATCCGGATATACATAAGGGCACTTTAATGGAATCAAGGAATGCTTCATTCTTTGAAACTATATTTCCTTGTTTAACGAAGGAAACAGGAAGTTCATCTAGAATAGATGAAGAAGTTGTCCAAGATAAGAGACAACGAGATGATAATGATCTCCAAGATGAGAGACAAGATCAAACTGAGGAAGAAGAGGTTGAACCTAGAAGAAGAAAAAGGGCAAGAACTGAGAAATCGTTTGGACCCGATTTTGTTTCTTTTATGGTTGAAAACGAACCTACTTCATACCGAGAAGCGGTTACTTCCTCCGAAGGGCCTCAATGGAAAGAAGCCATTAAAAGTGAAATAGATTCTATTTTACAAAATCATACTTGGGAGTTCGTGGATTTACCTCCTGGTTGTAAACCACTAGGCTATAAATGGATCTTCAAGAAGAAGATGAAAGCCGATGGCACCATTGACAAGTATAAAGCAAGATTAGTAATAAAAGGATTTAGACAACGAGAAGGTCTTGATTACTTTGATACATATTCGCCTGTTACGCGAATAACATCGATTAGGATGATACTTGCTATTGCCGCTTTAAGAAATTTGGAAGTTCACCAAATGGATGTGAAAACGGCATTTCTAAACGGAGATTTAGAAGAAGAAATCTACATGAACCAACCTGAGGGTTTCATGGCTCCTGGACAAGAGAACAAAGTTTGTAGGCTTGTTAAGTCATTATATGGCTTAAAGCAAGCTCCCAAACAATGGCATCAAAAATTTGACCACGTCATGCTAGAGAGTGGATTCAAAATTAATGAATGCGACAAATGTGTTTATGTCAAAGACACAAATAGTGGATATGTAATCTTGTGTTTATATGTTGATGATATGCTTATCGTTGGAAGTAACGACAAGATGATCAAATCTACTAAAGACATGTTGAAATCAAAGTTTGACATGAAGGATATAGGTTTGGCTGATGTGATCCTTGGAATAAAGATCATACGAACTCATAATGGACTTGTGTTAAGTCAAGCACATTATGTGGAAAAAATTCTTAATACTCATAATGCGGGGATTACGGCTAGCTAGAACTCCAATTGACACCAGTAAGCATCTATCTTAAAATAGAGGCTTAGGTGTTGCCCAATTAGAGTATTCAAGAATTATTGGCATGTTAATGTACTTAATGACATGTACCCGACCTGACTTAGCATATCTTTGTTAGCAGCTAAGTAGGTATACTAGTAACCCAAGCTATGCACATTGGGAAGCTATGACTCGGGTACTTCACTATTTGAGATACAGTCGCGATTATGGACTGCATTATGATCGATATCCAGCTATTATCGAAGGATACAGTGATGCAAATTGGATATCTGACATAAAGGATTCTAGATCGACTAGTGGATATGTGTTTACACTAGGAGGGGCAGCTATATCTTGGAAGTCTTCCAAGCAAACGGTTATAGCTAAGTCCACAATGGAATCAGAATTTATCGCGTTAGATAAATGCGGACAAGAGGCGGAATGGCTACGTCAATTCGTAGAGGACATACCAAGGTGGCCTAAACCAGTAACGGCCATTAGTATACATTGTGATAGTCAATCGGCAATTGGCAGAGCTCATAGCATAATGTATAATGGAAAGTCCAGACATATCCGTCGTCGACATAATTCGATACGACAACTACTCTCAACAGGAGTTATCTCAATTGACTATGTGAAGTCAAAGGATAACATCGCGGATTCGCTTATGAAAGGCTTAAGCAGAGAGTTAGTTAGTAATTCGTCTAAAGGAATGGGACTAAAGCCCTTGAAGGAATGAGTTTCTATGAAAGAAAACCTAACCCAGTTGACTGGAGATCCCAAGATCTGGGTTCAATAGGACAACCTAATCATAGAAATGTGGGGGAAGTCACATCAATGTAGGGGAGTTACTAAATATTGTAACTTTCCTAGTCCATTCCTATAACAAATATGACTTGTTGAGAGGTTAAACATATGGCTTTAATGATTCAGGATGAAATCATAAAGCATAATGATTCAAGATGAAATCACAACACATATGTTTTTTAATGATTCAAGATGAAATCACCTATGTGAGAGAGAAGTGGGGTCGCTCGAAGGGAAATGTGGGGCGAATTCCTAAGAGCTCTTGAGAACAGGCTAGTGTTCAAGACCATAACGAACACGACTATGAGGACTTGACATTGTCAGAGAGAGTCTTGTGTGAAGTGTAATGTCGTCTACGTAAACGGATAATGAGTTCAAGGACATCGCGTCTACTCAGATCTAGGAGACTAAGTGCATCTCACAAGGGAAGGTTCAAAGGGTTACACCTACCTATCCTATGCAAGACTTAACCGCAGAAATTTCACCGAAACTTTCGTGTGTTTTCGACCGATTTCCATTCTTGTGGGGGATTGTTGGAAAATAGTTTTGCAAAGTGACTTTTGCAAATGTTTGGACACTATTTAATATATGCATATGTTATATATATTTATATTTCTTGGTAGCTTTGCGTTCTCCTTGACGAGAGCTTCGCAATGAGCTAAAGCGTGTCCAAAATGGAGTTAATATTAATGAGATATCGTGTCTCAAAGTGGGACACGTGAAACACAAAATATGGAAAAGTGGGAGTATCCCACATCGCCCAAAACAAGAAGTGAAACCTTGTTTATATAGAAATCTTGATATGAACCTTCAAATTGATTTGTTGGTTTTACTCCAACACCTACGTGCGCGCGCGCAGGGGGGGTGCAGATTTCTGGGCCAAAATGGGTTCGCTTCGAACTCATGCGAGCCCGCGCGACTGGGCGGACACGAATGCAGCTCCGAAACCTCGCATGCGTGCGAATCGTTTTGCTGCAGATTTCGTTTCCAATTTTAATAAGTTTCCAGATTTTGTAATTCGTTTATTTTAGAACTGGTTTAAACTTTCGGAACAAGTTATACAGAATCAGTTTATATAAATAAAAGATATCAAATCATGTTTATACAAATAACAGATTTGAAGAATCCTTTTATTTTAAGGTGATATTTATCTTGGAGACCAAGTTAGGTATTGGCTATATAATAAACGTTTGCTCATTCAGTTGAATACACAGAAAACGTAACTCCTCTGCAGCCAAATTCCAGCATTCTCTTCTATCAGAAACACGCAAGCTTCTGTGATCTTTCAGGCAAGTAAGTCAGTCCGGCCGTAACATGACTTTGGACGTTGTACCCTGGGAAACAGACGGCGAATCTGTTTTAAGAGAATCGTGTTTTACACGAGCCTCGTTCCACGACTTTTACTGTTTTATTTATTTATCAATTTAGAGTCTGTCTTCTGCTTCTACCCCTTTCTGTCTATATTTAATTTTCTGTCTTTTATTTTCATTATTATTAATGTAATGTCGATTTTGTTATTAATAAAAGTGTGCACCGTTTCCACAGTCTTAAAACAGATTCGTTTAACAATTAAAACGCTTTTATTAAATCGATTAATTATTATTAACAGATTTTATTTACAACTGTTTTCGTCGAAACCAGTTGAGTTTCTTTGGAAAATCAATTTTATAAACAGGATTTTAATTTACAGATTTGGTGTACAGATCTAAAACGACTTTAAAACAGTTTATTCTTATGAGTTATATTGAAACCAAGATTGAGTTTCTATTATACTGATCTATTTACTTTGGTCATTTATTTAAATCTAGATTCATTGAAACCAAGATTGAGTTTCTTTGAAGCATCGGTACAACCAGAAATCACGTTTGAATTTCTTAGATACCGATTTTATAACAGTTGGCTTAACTTTGTGTGTTTGAATTTTCAGGATGACAAACACCACTACCCTCCTGACTACTACGTGAACGCTGACTGGTGCGCCGTTACTAACACTGTTGCTAATCATGCTGAGAAACCAGAGAAATTCAATGGGCAAAATTTCAAGAGGTGGCAACAAAAGATGTTCTTTTATCTCACTACTTTGAACCTTGCGCGGTTCTTAAAAGAGAACCCACCTAACGTGGAACCTCTTGCAGAAGGTCAATCCTCTAATCAACAGGCAAGTTCAAGCCTTGGAAGCATGGAAACATTCAGAATTTTTGTGTCACAACTATGTTCTGAATGGTTTGGTTGATTCTTTGTACAACGTGTACTGCAAGACCAAGACTGCCAAAGAATTATGGGAGTCATTGGAACGCAAGTACAAAACGGAGGATGCTGGTACAAAGAAGTTCGTGGTAGCTCGTTTTTTGGATTACAAGATGGATGATTCAAAGAATGTGACGAGTCAGGTTCAAGATCTGCAGGTTTTGCTACACAACATTCATGCTGAGGGAATGACTTTGAGTGAAACTTTTCAAGTTGCTGCTATTATTGAAAAGTTACCTCCAAGCTGGGTAGAATTCAAGAACTACCGGAAGCATAAGCGAAAGGAGATGAGTGTTGAAGACTTGGTTGTTCGTCTTCGTATTGAACAGGACAACAAGCTGCTCAGAAAAAACATGTATACGCCTGATTCTACAAAGGCAAATATGGTTGAGCATGTTTCGTCATCTTTAAAGTCCAATGTCAAAGCTAAATGCAAAGGAAAAGGAAAGAATGACAAAAAGGGCAAAGGGAAGTCTGATTACCTTGCTCCTAAAGCTGCAATTGTGAAACAGAAGTTCCAAGGGGTGTGTTTCAATTGTGAAGCCAGTCACCGTCTGCTAACTGTAAGATGCCGAAGCGGGTGACTCCACGCCAGGCTAATATGGTGAATGAAAATGTGGACATGGTTGCTATGGTGTCTGATGTCATTGCCATGATCTCAGAAGATAACTTGGTAGGTTCCAAAAATAGGGAATGGTGGGTGGATACTGGGCTACCCGTCATGTGTGTGCTGATAAGAGTATGTTTCACTCTTTCAGAGCGGTTGATAGTTGAGAGAAGCTGTACATGGGCAACTCTGCAACTGCTGAAATCAAAGGCGAAGGAGATGTAATCTTGAAGATGACATCCGAGAAAGAGCTCAAGTTGACTAATGTCTTGTATGTTCCGGAGATTCGCAAGAATCTTGTGTGCAGTTGGCTATTGAACAAGTTTGGTTTTCGTCTTGTTTTTAGTCTGATAAGTTTGTTCTTTCTAAGAATCAAGTGTATGTTGGTAGGGGATATGCCCTGAATGGTATGTTTAAACTCATTGTAATGGTTGTTAAGAAAGATATCAATAATATGAATTCTTCTGCTTACTTGATTGAGTCTTCTAATATGTGGCATGGCCGTCTTGGACATGTGAATTTTAATTCAATGCGTCGATTGATTAAATTTAATTGCATACCTAATATTCATATTGACTTAAAATATAAATGTGAAACTTGTGTTGAAGCCAAACTTACAAGAGCATCTTTCAAATCGGTTGAACAAAAAACCGAACCACTTGACATGATACACACTGACATATGTGATTTGAAATCACTACCCACAAAAGGTGGCAATAAGTACTTTATCACGTTTATTGATGATTGTACAAAGTATTGCTATGTTTACTTATTGAAAAGTAAATATGAAGCTATAGACAAGTTTGTTCTATACAAAAACGAAGTTGAGAATCAACTTAGTAAGAAAATCAAGGTGGTCTGAAGTGATAGAGGAGGTGAATATGTGTCTCCATTCGCTGACCTATGTGCGAAACATGGAATTAGACACGAGTTCACTCGCTCCTATTCACCTAGCGAACGGTATTGCCGAAAGGAAGAAACTGTACCTTGAAAGAAATGGTTAATGCCATGTTGATAACGGTCTAAGCCGGGACATGTGGGGAAGCCATTTTAATGGCTACTTATCTTTTAAATAAGATACCTCGTAAGGAAAAAGAAGAGACCCCTTATGAATTATGGATGGGAAGAAAGCCATCATATCAGTACTTACGAGTGTGGGGGTGTTTAGCAAAGGTAGCTATACCGACTCCCAAGGCCCAAAAGATTGGACCTAAATCTGTGGATTGTATATTCATCGGATATGCTAAGAATAGCAATGCTTATCGCTTCATTGTACATGATTTGAAAAATCCGGATATACATAAGGGTACTTTAATGGAATCTAGGAATGCTTCATTCTTTGAAACTATATTTCCTTGTTTAACGAAGGAAACAGGAAGTTCATCTAGAATAGATGAAGAAGTTGTCCAAGATAAGAGACAACGAGATGATAATGATTTCCAAGATGAGAGACAAGATCAAACTGAGGAAGAAGAGGTTGAACCTAGAAGAAGCAAAAGGGCAAGAACTGAGAAATCGTTTCGACCCGATTTTGTTTCTTTTATGGTTGAAAATGAACCTACTTCATACCGAGAAGTGGTTACTTCCTCAGAAGGGCCTCAATGGAAAGAAGCCATTAAAAGTGAAATAGATTCTATTTTACAAAATCTTACTTGGGAGCTTGTGGATTTACCTCCTGGTTGTAAACCACTAGGCTATAAATGGATCTTCAAGAAGAAGATGAAAGCCGATGGCACCATTGACAAGTATAAAGCAAGATTAGTAATCAAAGGATTTAGACAACGAGAAGGTCTTGATTACTTTGATACATATTCGCCTGTTACGCGAATAACATCGATTAGGATGATACTTGTTATTGCCACTTTAAGAAATTTGGAAGTTCACCAAATGGATGTGAAAATGGCATTTCTAAACGGAGATTTAGAAGAAGAAATCTACATGAACCAACCTGAGGGTTTCATGGCTCCTGGACAAGAGAACAAAGTTTGTAGGCTTGTTAAGTCATTATATGGCTTAAAGCAAGCTCCCAAACAATGGCATCAAAATTTTGACCACGCCATGCTAGAGAGTGGATTCAAAATTAATGAATGCGACAAATGTGTTTATGTCAAAGACACAAATAGTGGATATGTAATCTTGTGTTTATATGTTGATGATATGCTTATCGTTGGCAGTAACGACAAGATGATCAAATCTACTAAAGACATGTTGAAATCAAAGTTTGACATGAAGGATATGGGTTTGGCTGATGTGATCCTTGGAATAAAGATCATACGAACTCATAATGGACTTGTGTTAAGTCAAGCACATTATGTGGACAAAATTCTTAATACTCATAATGGGGGGGATTCCGGCCTAGCTAGAACTCCAATTGACACCAGTAAGCATCTATCTAAAAATAGAGGCTTAGGTGTTGCCCAATTAGAGTATTCAAGAATTATTGGCATGTTAATGTACTTAATGACAGTACCCGACCTGACTTAGCATATCTGTTAGAGGCTAAGTAGGTATACTAGTAAGCCAAGCTATGCACATTAGGCAGCTATGACTCGGGTACTTTACTATTTGAGATACATGCGATTATGGACTGCATTATGATCGATATCCGCTATTATCGAAGGATTGATGATGCAAATTGGATATCTAATATAAAGGATTCTAGATCGACTAGTGGATATGTGTTTACACTAGGAAGGGCAGCTATATCTTGGAAGTCTTCCAAGAAAACGGTTATAGCTAAGTCCACAATGGAATCAGAATTTATCGCGTTAGATAAATGCGGACAAGAGGCGGAATGGTTACGTCAATTCGTAGAGGACATACCAAGGTGGCCTAAACCGGTAACGGCCATTAGTATACATTGTGATAGTCAATCGGCAATTGGCAGAGCTCATAGCATAATGTATAATGAAAAGTCCAGACATATCCGTCGTCGACATAATTCGATACGACAACTACTCTCAACAGGAGTTATCTCAATCGACTATGTGAAGTCAAAGGATAACATCGCGGATCCGCTTACGAAAGGCTTAAACAGAGAGTTAGTTAGTAAGTCGTCTAAAGGAATGGGACTAAAGCCCTTGAAGGAATGAGTTTCTATGAAGGAAATCCTAACCCAATTGACTGGAGATCCCAAGATCTGGGTTCAATAGGACAACCTAATCATAGAAATGTGGGGGAAGTCACATCAATGTAGGGGAGTTACTAAATATTGTAACTTTCCTAGTCCATTCCTGTAACAAATGTGACTTGTTGAGAGGTTAAACATATGGCTTTAATGATTCAGGATGAAATCATAAAGCATAATGATTCAAGATGAAATCACAACACATATGTTTTTAATGATTCAAGATGAAATCACCTATGTGAGAGAGAAGTGGGGTCGCTTCGAAGGGAAATGAGGGGGCGCAATTCCTAAGAGCTCTTGCAGAACCAGGCTAGTGTTCATGACCATAACGAACACGACTATGAGGACTTGACATTGTCAGGGAGAGTCTTGTGTGAAGTGTAATGTCGTCTACGTAAATGGATAATGAGTTCAAGGACATCGCGTCTACTCAGATCTAGGAGACTAAGTGCATCTCACAAGGGAAGGTTCAAAGGGTTACACCTACCTATCCTATGCAAGACTTAACCGCATAAATTTCACCGAAACTTTCGTGTGTTTTCGACCGATTTCCATTCATGTGGGGGATTGTTGGAAAATAGTTTTGCAAAGTGACTTTTGCAAATGTTTGGACACTATTTAATATATGTATATGTTATATATATTTATATTTCTTGGTAGCTTTACGTTCTCCTTGACGAGCCAGAACTAACGAGCTAAAGCGTGTCCGAAATGGAGTTAATATGAATGAGATATCGTGTCTCAAAGTGGGACACGTGGAACACAAAATATGGAAAAGTGGGAGTATCCCACATCGCCCAAAACAAGAAGTGAAACCTTGTTTATATAAAAATCTTGATATGAACCTTCAAATTGATTTGTTGGTTTTACTCCAACACCTACGTGGCCGCAGGGGGTGCAAATTTCTGGGCAAAATGGGTTCGAAGCTTGAACTCATGCGAGCCCGCGACCTGCGGACACGAATAAGCGACTCAAAACCTCGCATGCGCTAATCTTTTGCTGCAGATTTCGTTTCCAATTTTAATAAGTTTCCAGATTTTGTAATTTGTTTATTTTAGAACTGATTTAAACTTTCGGAACAAGTTATACAGAATCAGTTTATATAAATAAAAGATATCAAATCGTGTTTATACAAATAACAGATTTGAAGAATCCTTTTATTTTAAGGTGATATTTATCTTGGAGACCAAGTTAGGTATTGGCTATATAATAAACGTTTGCTCATTCAGTTGAATCTGCAGCCGAATTCCAGCATTCTCTTCGATCAGAAACACGCAAGCTTCTGTGATCTTTCAGGCAAGTAAGTCAAGTCCGGCTGTACAACAGCTTTGGGCGTTGTATTACTGAAACGCAGGCGAATCGTTTTAAGGGAATTGTGTTTTACACGAGCCTCGTTCCACGAATTTTACTGTTTTATTTATTTATCAATTTAGAGTTTGTCTTCTGCTTCTACCCCTTTCTGTCTGTATTTAATTTTCTGCCTTTTATTTTATGTTATTATTAACTGTAATCTGATTTTGTTATTAATAAAAGTGTGCACCGTTTCCCACAGATAGTATCAGAAAACGTTTAGAAACTCGAGGTTTATGATAAGCTCGTTGGTATCGATTAATGTTAACACAACATATACAAAAGATGGTGACAAATAAAAAGTAGGCCATATTGGGCCTAACAGAACCCAGTAAATAGTAATGAGCTAAAATTGTTTTCATTATTATTTTTAAATCCCTAGGAGTTTTAGTAGATATACTAGTGGTCCACTATGACTCTTTTTTTCTTCTATGCGTAGCTCATCATTTCATGTCATAATCATAACGAGTCTGGAAACCCGCGCGATGCAGCGGGATTGCTTTTGTAGACGTGAATTTGGATAGGGACTATTTTTGCCAAATTGCTATAAAGGACTTTGCAGCGACACTTAAACCTTAGGGACTATTTTTGCCAACTTGGACTTACTTTGCAACGACACTTAAACCTCAGGGACTATTTTTGCCAACTTGCGAAAGATGGCAATTAATGCGGACACGTGTCATGTGAAGAAGTCATGTCTTGCCTAATAGTATATATAGTAATAATATATAACGAGTAGCTTGGTGCCCGTGAAACTACGCGAAAGTAAATGTTTTGTTTTATATTGCTGTTTAAAGTCGGGTCATGTTTGCGGTTTTTATTTCGTCATAAAAATGTAGGCAACAGCTTAGATACTTGACATGGATTTTTATTTTTATGTATTTTTATGAATTTTTTGGTAGTAATCTATAATATTTATAAAACAAAAATGGTTAAAGTGAAAAGTGAAAAGTTAAGAAAGTGAGATGTGAAAAAAATTAAAATGAAAATGTTGAAATAATTAATTATGAGTAATTTCAACTATTAATACACGTATGTTTCAAAAGAAAACTATTAATATACATCGAAAATCGAGTTGACCCGGGAATCTTCAAACCCGACGAGTTGACCCGGTTTAATTTGACCAAACTTGTCGGGTTGACCCGGTTTATATTGACCCGTTTTTTGACCGGAACAAGTCAACCGGCTGAATCACTCGGGTCGAACCGGGTTTCAAAATATTATGCTTAATCCCCAAATTCTTAAACTTTTATTATTTTTCGTTTATAACCTATAATCTTTCTTTTATCACTAAAATTATCTGCTACTATAAAATCCCGTTGCTATGCACGGATACTCGTCTAGCATAAGTAATACATATAGTGTCAACAGAGAACACGTGAAAACAGAAATATGTTTTTTTAGTCTGCTACATCTAGTGGGCCTGGGCTTTGTGACCATGTTACGATCCCACATCGGCCAAGTATGGGATTGGTTGGTGGTTTATAATGTCTAGGTGTCCCCTCTTCCTTCAAGCTAGCTTTTTGGAGTGAGTTCTACACTTAGCTTATAAACAATTGATATTCAATACAAGCTCCGGTTCGTCCCAGCCTATTGTACCCATTAACGGATCTTAAGTGATCCCTAGTGGAGCGTATCAATTGGTATCAGAGACAGCCCTACCTTTCGAGGTTCCAACACTCGGAGTGGTGGCCTATGCAGTGGTGGCTTGGACCCAAAGAGAGGGTGCCAACTGTGACCAACATAGCCGTGACCAACGAGGACGTTGGTTCATCAAAGGGTGGGGTATTGTTACGATCCCACATCGGCCAAGTATGGGATTGGCTGGTGGTTTATAATGTTTAGGTGTCCCCTCCTCCTTCAAGCTAGCTTTTTGGAGTGAGTTCTACACTTAGCTTATAAACAATTGATATTCAATACAAGCTCCGGTTCGTCCCAGCCTATTGTACCCATTAACGGATCTTAAGTGATCCCTAGTGGAGCGTATCAGACCAATGACGAAAGAATCCATGTTTTGTATTGTGCTCCTCGAGGTCACTCTCCTCCTATGATGATATATATATATATAAATATATATATATATATATATATATATATATATATATATATATATATATATATATATATATATATATATAAACACAGAATTTGGGGGCGGTACTCATCCTCCTAATCAACATATTCATTAGTTAGTTTTTGTCTTCCCAGGTAAACAAAATATCCATCACACAATCAAACATGTATTATCCTTTATGCATGCTTCACTTTAGGTTTACTATTTAAGGTTGCAATTAAAAATCGCTTTTATATATAAAAATTTTTATATATAAAATTTTGCAACACTAGTATATTGATTTATTGTGTTAGGGTTTATGATTTTCCTTTATTATATTGTTTGTTTAACAACAACTTACAGGTTATCACTTGATTTATAACCACTAGGATGGATTAGTTTTTCGACTTACTTTCTTAATTAGTTTTCAAAAACTAAGAATATCAAATATGACCATCATTCCTTTAAATTGCGCTTCTAAGTATTTGTGTTGGTATACATTGTTTTTTTCTGTTTTAGGGCGTTAAAATGCAAGTTAAACCATCAATCGTGGTAATACTTGTGCTCTTAAATTTTTGGGTTTCATTGTACGCTTAGAACAAACATCGTAATATTTATCGTGTTTGATGATTCGGGTGGTCTTGAATGATGGAAATACATGTTAGCCATTTAGAGAGATAAAGTAGAGAGATGGGTGTTCTAGTTAGAGACTTGCTTTGCAAATAATGAAAGGTTAGATTGAGAAGCACCACCTCTTCCAAGGATGGAAGGAGTATTTATAGTTACAATGAATACGTCCTCCTATCGGACTGTGGATCAGGCATACAGTGGGTAAAGACCCGTCCTTCCTCCACGGAGATACTCTAAACTAATCTACGCTACTAACTAACTAATAAACTACTAAATAACGTAAATAACGACAAGTCTACGAGCTAACATATGCTAGACTATAATTGGGGTGACCGACACTTTAACATGGAATTTCCAATTCCTAACAAATTTTATTGATAAAACCTTTTCAATTGTAGCCAATATCTTATTACGAATAATTCTGACAACCGAGGAGAAAAAGAGGCAGTTACCTATTACAGAGATGGTGCGATTTGATTTTTTTATTACTCGCAGTTTTACGAGAAATACACAGGATTCGTGATCGGGAAAAAAAAAAGAAAAATTTTACGCTTGTTGAAGGTAAAGTCTGGAAATAGAACAATTCCTTCTGTCGTGTATCCTCGATTAATGCAGCCTCAGATGCTATGTTTCAATTCTCGATTCTAGTATTGAGCGAAAGGTTATACCTATAGGTTCCGTATTACAAGTCAATCCTAGTCCACTAGTACCAATAGGCAGCAGAAGGGAAGAAGCACTACACCTAGGAATCAACAACATGAAAACTTTGTTAAAAATTATCCCTTTCTTTACTTTCTTTAGCAGGCTTGGGACTAAAAGAATGATTACGACAACAAACATCAATCTCGTTTCTATTTTGGATACCCATATAACCATCGAAGGCTTTAATGATTAATAATAATCGAACTTGATTCTAGACAATACATTATACTTTATGATTTAAGATCATTTGAGGACAAAAGATTCTTTACATATCAAGTGATCAATCTCCACCCTCCATTTTTATTTGATTTAATGGATGAGATTAATCACAACAATTTAAAAAACTCACTTTTATCATTTTTTTCAAATATTAATATCTTTCAAACCGTTAATCGTTAAGCGAAAAAAATATATCATTGCGACAAGCATTTAATTATCTTTCTATAGATAGGCACTTTGATATACTTTCGACAAAAAAAAATCGTATTTTTCAAGTTTTTTTTTTTTTTTTTGAAGTTTTTTCGTTTTTTTACGTTACTGAAATTTGATCATATATGATTAAACATTAATTTGAATATCACATGTGATATTAGTGTTAAATCATATATGATATGTAATATCACATGTGATATTAGTGTAAAATCACATATGATATACATATCATATCACATCACATGTGATATTACATTTTATATATGATTTAACACTAGTATCACATCTGATATTCAATTTAGTGTTTAATCATATATGATATTTTTCATGCAAATTTCAGTAACGTAAAAAAAACGAAAAAAAGACGAAAAAAATGATTTTTCTTTTTGAAAGTATATCAAAGTGCCCGCCTATAGAAAAGCACAATTAAATGTTCGCGGATGTAAATATTTTCGCTTAACGATTAACGGTTTAAGAGATATTAAATTATAAAAAATATCTTGAAATAATAAAATGTTTTTAATCTCAGCTATTAATTTCTTTTTAGATAGATAGTGGAGATGAGTCTCTTGGTATGTGAGAAAAGTTTAGTATGTAAAATAACTCTCCTCTATACTTTATATTGTGATAAACATGAACAGACTCGGATGTGAGAACACTTCTTGCACTCTATAGGTTTCACATAAATAGTCTCATATGCGATAACACTTGCTTGACTTAGTAAAATATAGTCTCGGATGTCACGTTTTATATGTGTCATCAATACAATTGGTTGAATAGAAAGACACTCGTGTGATATGGTTTACATGAATAGTCTCGAGTTATCAACACTTGCACCGGTGTCAAACTATTTGATATAAAGGTTCTTGCATTTCCTAACCAGTCTGATAACTCATAAGTGTACGTTTGTTGATGTTTACGTTTGTTTCACCTAGCCGGCCAACATACATTCGATTTTGCGAATTTTGTTAAGAGTCGTGATAATAAGGATATCATATAATAAACAACAATAATGAAGGAATGATAATGACCGTAATAAACAACATGTAGTTATGTTACATTTCGGTCATTGAAATAATATTATTTCGGTGCATGGTTAGCCAATAAAGTTTGCAAGTGTTTTATATTAGTCACTTTGAAAGCAGGGCATAGTTTTGAGGTTTCTGGTTTCATCAATACAATCTAGTCGTGTTTCTTTGCCAATGGTGGTGTAACTCGTGGGAAAGAGGGAAAACGCGAAAGAAGGCGTTTTGGTTGAGGGTAGGGGTGTCAGTAGGGTCGGGTCAACCCGAACCCGATAAGGCCTTATCAGGTCGGGTCTAATCGGGTCAAACCCGACAACCCGACCTGATAACACCCGAACCCGATAACCCGATTACTTATCGGGTCGGGTTGCGGGTCATTTTAAAAAAAATCATAACCCGACTCAACCCGACCCGATAACACCCCTAGTTGAGGGTATACATTTTTCATGTGCTCACATAGATCTGCAGACTCACATTTATTTTTAGCTCTGAAAGCAGTCACCAATTAAGTTACAAATGACCAGTATGAAACATATTCGCAACTTTACTCGCTAAAGGTGTGCAAATTTGTTTACGATTTGCATTCTTTTTCTTTCACGTAAATCATGTATCTTCTGCATTACATTCTATATCCCTAATTGTAAGATAATAAAAGCACATCATGGTGGTTAGGAGTATAAAAATAACTTCATCAATGCCTAACGAATACGGATACAACATATAGACTATCACCGAGTACAACTTCCAACCATCCAGAAAGCATATTTTTCTTCAACGCTAAGAGCACAAGGTGTCGGGGGAGTCATACGTTCGTGTTATAGCAAAAAGTGATGTTACCTCAATTTTTTCCCTATAACTTAA
Organism: Chrysanthemum makinoi; assembly: GCA_910596185.1. Lineage (NCBI taxonomy): Eukaryota > Viridiplantae > Streptophyta > Magnoliopsida > Asterales > Asteraceae > Chrysanthemum > Chrysanthemum makinoi. Next base: position 327,221,286 of record OU343220.1, on the reverse strand, counting down.
CCCAAAAACCTCATCCCTCCATCACTCAAGTTATAGGACACTTGGCCCACACATAGCTAAATAAAACAGAAATATCAAAAAAAATAAAAATAATAAATAAATAAAATAAAATAAAAAATCCTAAGGATTAACCTAAACTAAGCACATACTAAGCCCAATAAGTCAGCTTTGAGCTGTCGAGTAAGGAGTGCTCTATCTCTTAAGAAAGGGGCTTTGAAAAACTGACTTATTCGACGAGAAATGGCAATACTCTCTAGGAAGTGACTCGACCGATAGGTTGATGAAGTTGGTAGTGCCAAGTTCAAGTAATTTTGTCCTAGGAAGAAAGGCTCGAAAGCCTAAAGCTATGACTTACACTTGCTCTCTCCTTGAAGTGGATGTATGGCTTGGCTGGTATTCTCGGCGCAAACCCTCATAACTCGAGAGGGAGGTGTCAAGCCATAGGGCGGAGACGTAGGCTATAACCCAGCCTTTGGCTTGTGCATACCTTGTGCTCTAAATTATTTTATAATGAATTATTTCGAACCTTAGGAATCAAAACAACCAATGTTGACATGTGATAACCAACAATGGATGCTACTACATAAACATAACTCTTTCTATGTATGATAGTATTGAATGATGATCGCTTGCAAACACAGAGGTTGAGCATGCTACTATCAGGAAGATGTCAAGAAATGATATCACAACAATCAACACCACCAACCATATTTATACGCACATGCAACAGATGTCAAGAAATGCTTCGGTGGGTGTGCTCTTTATTTAAAGGGTGTGAGTCCATCTTTCAAGTTTGATATAACAAAGGTATTTCAGTGGCGATGCGAAAGCTTTCCCAGAATCGGGTTTAAATTGAATAAAAGCTTCATGGAAATGCAGATGCGCAATATGTTATTTTGATTTGCAACTTCTGCACCATCTAGCCATGCGTTTTAAGATTTGGAGCAGCCAAATTTGACCGAGATCGCCTTACAGCAAGTGTTTGCCTAATTTCTAGTCTTGAAAAGGACATCTTCGAGAAATAGAAAAAGCCGCTCCCATCTCCAGTTGAGGTCTTCTCGCCTACTGCCAAGAAGATTCAATCCCAACAACCGGCATCGCAAGACCTCTCTACAGTTGTATTGCTTTTCTTTTATTAAATTTAGGGAAATCCACTTCTTTAAAATTTTCATTCCTCTATACACGGATACATATGTTAATAGAGCTTTTCGCTACTTTGATAAACTGGACCAACTAAAGATTATTGCAACAGCCAATGTCAGACACAAAATTAAATTTGACAATGTCAATTTAACAAAATTATTTTGAGGTTATCAAATTGACATCAGATTCTCAGTTCAGCAATCTTGAGCTTCAAGAGAATAGCCAATTTAACACGACAGTGAAACTGCAGCCGCCTACTACAGGCCATGTGAATACGAAGGACCACATGATCAAATCCAGACAAGTTTGACCAATAACCAACACCCAGACATCAAATTTAGTTCGGCTTTAGAAATTTGACTTCATTCATGTCGAGATGGCTTAATGCATTAAATCTCATAAAAAACATAGGGATAACCAGAGATTTAAACCTCAAATACTCAACAGCACTTAAGTTGGGCCAGGAAAAAGAGTTGTATGCGAATCCTCATATGACATTCAAGT
>OU343220.1:327139672-327219539 GCA_910596185.1 Chrysanthemum makinoi | reverse complement strand
TTTGGTCTAATAAACAAATTGAAAACATAGAGCCTCACTTAAAATCATTCGCGACAATTATACATAAAAACAAACAACATAATTTCGTTTAGATTTTAACTTTTTAGCCACCTCTTACTAGTAAGATGTGGTAATCGATTCGACCCAAAACATCTCCCATCAAAAACTTTATAAGTTTGTCTCCCATAACCCCATCATTCCCATACACTCTAAATAAACACACCACCGGACATTTAAGTCATCCCACTGCTCTATTAGGTATATTGTTTTAATTCTAGGTTTATTAAATTGAAGTGTTCGATCGGATCCGAATTCTCTAGTGGTTTGATTTATACGAGTGGCTTTTAACCCTTTTCTTTCCTCTAACTGCTTGCTTTCTCATGATATAGATCTGCTCCTTTTGCTAGCATGTTGATCAAAGTTGGAATAATTGAGTTTGTGGTCCATTTAGTCGATGTTTTCTTAGAGATGACGATGTTACATCTTTTTCGACCAAGGTTCCTTTGTTTAAATGAAAGGTAATCTCTTTTTTAAAATGTCATAGAATATTTATTTTCGGTTTAGATGTAGTAATGGTCAAACAGAATATTAGTATTGTGTTGCCTTGAAATGTGTATCTAATCCTTTGGTACATCTTCTTACTTTCAAACTTTTCATTTTCTTTTTTAGGGTAATTAGTAACGTAAGTGTCTATCTCAAAAAATTTGCTTACTCAAATTGTCTGAAAACCAATTTTGATGTATTTTTTTTTTTTTAATTTTTTTTTTTAATTAAGGAAACTGCTTCACACTTAGTATTAGGGTGTGTTTGGTAGAAAGAAATGGGATCAAAGAAATGGAAATGATATAACTTCGCTTGTTTGGTAGACTAGAGAAACTATAAGGTGGAGACATTCAAATTTTCCAGAAATGACTTTGTGTTTGTAAATTGATTTTCACTCCATCTGGTAAGGAAACGGAGATCTTTACAATTTCTCTCAAAAGGGATAAAGTCAAATTAAAAGAGGGGTATAAGAAGCACTAAACTAATAATATTATTTTTCTATAAACTTCAGTTGAGTCAACTAAGATATTGGTTCTTTGCTTATGAAGAAATCTGATGCACTGTTGATGATAATGATATCCAGGTTGGGGATCTTCTAATAATAAAACTTGATGGAGTGAATATGTCAATTTTGAAAGTTAAAAAACCATGCCCCCGTGATGTCAACAAGGTAATACTTATTACCTATGATTGTCTTTTTTTTTTTTTTTTTTTTAAGTTTCCATTCGGGATGTTTGTGTGTAAGTTATACATATTGCACCGTTTTGATAGTGTTATTTTTGCATTGATAGTTTCTTTCTCTTACTTCTCATCGTCAAAACAAGAAGCCCGAAGCTCTAGCGACCGAGCCTGTTGAGGTATATACAAATTTTATCAATTTCTTTCTTACCAAGATTATTTTGCTTATGTAGTTTAGGCATCTTGTAGTTTCAAAGTTATTTTGTAAGAGAGTTGGGTTACTTATACCCATTTTTTATACTCGAACATTTAAGATAAGTTGGGATAAATTTTGATATTAGTAGCCTTTGGCACATGTTAATCAGTAACGTTGTTCATATGATCATGTCTGAAAGACTTTTTTTCACCTAGATATGATGTCTTGTTAACCATAGCATATGGAGGAGTATTAAACTTTACATGTTTATTTAAATTATCAGTTTTTTTTTTTAATAAAATATTTAAGGGATGGAAACGGGTCGGGTTTGGGGCGGGTTTTAGCGTACCCGTACCCGCTTAAAATATCTCAACCCGTACCCGCCCCATTACCCCCGGATACCCGATTAATATTATCCATCGGTTTTTCGGGTTTCCCCGCGGGTATCGGTTATCCCCAGTTAAATATTTTATGGACAAAATAGCGGTATTAAATATCACCCTAATGTATTCAAATTTTTTAAAGAAGATGAATATCGTATCAAACGTTTTAACACTTTTTCTATAAATCTCTTTTCATTTTTTTTTCCAATACCAACTGTTCATGTTATTATATATTGTATAGAAAGTTTGCAAAATCTCAGTTTTTCGTTGTTTGATAATTTTTCATTGCTCGAGTCATAGTAGTTTATTTATATGAAAAATAACGAGCAGTGTTGCCAATTTCCATCTCCCATGCCTTTAATATGATGCTGCTTACTTACCAATTTATTATTATGTTACATATATCAATTTTCAATCTTTTTTCTAGGTACGCTCACCACGACGTGCTTACGCTACTCGTAGCACTGGTCCGGTTGCTACCCAATCTCCTCCGGTTACAGTCTACTGTCATGGCTTCACGTCGAGAAAGCTAGAAAAGGATTGTTTACCGTGTTCGAGGTGCACCAAGAAGTTTAGCATAGCTTCATTACTTGAAAAGTTTAACTATGTCAAAGCTACCATTGGAAATATCAACCTCACAGAATGGGTTTGCCCTAGCTGCAAAGGAGATTGCAAATGCAAAGACTGCAAAGGGAAATTAATTGCTGAGAATTTTCTTCATGAACAACCTTCTTCTCCTCCTCCTCCTCCTAATCATGCTCTTGATGAGGTACGACACTCACTCCTTCTATTTTCTATATTAAAACAGTTTTACTACTATATATGCTTTTCCAAACTAATAATGCCACTTTTAACCAAAATTCATCCATGTTTGTCAAAGACTTGTTACCTTTTTTTTTGGTGAATGGTAAAATATAATATATATATTCAGCAAATTACAAGAGCAAGATGTTTGACAAATCCAACATCATCTCAAAAGTTGCTTTATACAGAATGAAACAGCACATCAATTTTGCAAACCATTTCACCTATAACAAGACTAGCCCGACATATATATGTTTATTGCTTTCCAATCATAACTCAAATTATCCCCATTCTACTTCTTACTTGTCCTCTCTTCTATCTATATATACATGACTATTGCTCTTCTTGTATATTAGAGTACATATTATGCATAATCATATATAAACAACAACAACAAGCAGCTTATTTTGCTACTGTTAAAGTTCTTAATCTTAATATTTTTGATTAATCTTGTAGGTTGTTAAGCGTTTGATGGGCCAATTAAAAGGACATCGTCAACTTTTTAAGATCGGTCTAGCTGATATTGACAACCGTGAAAAGACAACAACTAACTTGAAGGTTCTACTAAAAATAAATATTGTTATTATTATTATTTCCGACTTTTAACAAAATTATTATCTACTTGCTCACTTTCTTTCTTTCTTTTTTTTGTAGGAAGAAGAACAAGGGCGTGTTAAAGAGCAAAATAGCAACCTTCTAAAAGAACATAAGGAAATCTCAGAAAGCATTAAAAGCATTCGCGAAAAGCTACCTTTATAGGCCATGTAGACGAGTCGATTGACCTTGAATATGCTGAATTGATTAGGTGTGATTTCAAGTACAAGAAGTAAAGAAGAAGAAGTGTAAGTTGTTTTGTTTCTTAGTTAATCACTTGCTTTTATTGTAATGCTATATATTGATTTAGTTTTAAAAGAATAAGAACCCCATTTATGTATAGCCTTTGTGTGTGTGTATATATATATATATATATATATATATACACCTATTGAGTTTAACGGATATTTGTGATGGTCCATCCAAGCTTTGTCTTGGTCTTAATACTTTCATAATAAGTATGAAAGTATAAGACCAAGACAACGTTGATGGACCATCAATATCGTTAACTCAATAGTGTGTATATATATATACGTATATATATATATATATATATATATATATATATATACACCTATTGAGTTTAACGGATATTTGTGATGGTCCATCCAAGCTTTGTCTTGGTCTTAATACTTTCATAGGCTTCCACATGTAATTGATTTATAATTTGTTTTAAATGTTTTGTTTGTGCTTGACAGGATATGGATAACCCCTTCATTCACATGTTAACTTCAATTTAAAGAGGTTGTTAGCATTCGCTAACTTTATTTTTCATTTAATAATCATTTTCTGCGTTGTAACGTGTATTATATTACATATTCAGGCTAAATGAGTGGAAACTGTAGAGCTTGATGAACAAAATAAGCAACTTCAAGCAGTCTCTCATGAAAGAAGCGTTTCGTCGATCTTTGCTCAACAAATTAATGGTAAATCACACTCTACATACACTTTAAAGAAAGCACCTAATGGTGGTTTTGTTTTATTATTTCTTATTTTATTTTCAGGACAAGCGTGGATATATACGTGTGCTTTGTAGAATCCGTCCTCGGTGCATAATCGGGGTAGGGGTTTCGAGCATTCCTTTTGAGTCAAATTACAAGGATACAATAATCAGTATTGGAGGTATGTACTCTTTTCAGATGGGTATATTATATAATAAATAAATAATAGCACAAACAACGCCTTGAGTTGACCAATGAGTCATGCAATCTTAATTCTAAAAAGCATAACAATAAGTTCATAACACCATGATAATATTTAGATTCCACTTTCAAGAGTCGCTAATCAAGTGGATGTATTATAATATAAGAATAAAGAATAATAGGCAAATTGGTAAGATAGTTAGATGGAAAGTAGGAGGGGAGTGGGGAACCAGCCTCTAATTTGTTAGTCCGCGAACGACCTCATCTGTTCTGGCTTAAGCTTGACTCTTCAGTATTCTGTTAAAAAATTATTGAGTTTTCATTACCCAGGTGTAAGTTATGTGTTGTCCATTCTTTCATCATTTGTTTGATCCCAATCTTATTCTATGTTTATGTAGGTATATTTGGAATTTCCAAATGCTGAACAAGTAGCAGAGGCACTGCGCTTGAAGGTAAGGGAAATCACTTTAGTATAAACGCACAACAGCTTATGTCCAAGTCTTGTATTTTCTTCCTTTCTCAAAATGGTAGCCTGAAAGTTAATGATGTGTATGCTTGATTTTTTTAGGGGATCCCTTATGTGATATATTGGAAGAACACTTTTTCATGTTACGCAGCTTCACATTTTCGACATGCACTACTTTCTGTGGTACAAAGGTGAGTTAAGAACTTAAATGCTATTATTCGATATATCATGATTTAAGACTTTCAGGTTTTCCAAACATGAAGATTGAACTCTATTTTGTTTGAGCATCATTCTTACACCCCTATGTTCTTATGCTATCATGCTGTTTATGCCATATGTGTTGCTTTTGCAGCTCTTCTAGCCACACATGGGATGCTTTCCAACTTGCACATTCGTCTTTTAGGCTATATTGTGTAAGGTACAACCTTGTAGTCCCAGTGTAATTCGGAAAAGTTGAGGGCAAGCTGGGTCCATACCTTCTCGGGGATCCACCACCCGAGATTACTCGTGAAGATGACGAAGAAAAATATCCGGAGGAACTTCCTGCAATCAAGATATATGATGATGTTGTAAACGTGAGATTTCTTGTTTGTGGATTTGTATCGACGTTGGTAAGTACCATTCAACAACTATACCATCTTTCCTATTTCAAGTCTTCTTTATGTCACATGGTTTTCACATGCACCACTTTCCTTCAGGATGCTTCTTTATTGCAACCACTGGAAGATGGACTTAATGCGCTTCTAAGTATTGAAGTAAGTATGCTTTTAGTAATGCATCTTTATTGCGGGTTGGGGCGAGGATACAATTAGTCTAAGTTCTAACTATGCTTGTCTGCTTAAGTTGAGTACTAATGCTGGTTCCTTTTTGTTGTCTTCAGATGCGTGGGAGTAAACTTCACAATCGAGTTAGGTGTGTATCAGCTACAGCTTGTTCTCATTTCTAAATTGTAGCTTTTGTTGTCTTCGATGATCAGGTAGTCATTAATGATCATATCAGTACCTTTTCTTTTTTCTTTTTTTTTTTTAAATTTAGAAAACAGATTTTCTGGGTTCTAGAAACTGAGGTGTTTTTGGTGTTTCTTGTTTTCAGCTTTTGGGTTCTAGAAACATGATGTCATTGAAAAAACTCAGTTAGTTCAAGCAGTAATGAGTTCTGATGATAACAAGGTGTTTGTATCTGAGCCACGAGGATCATCTTCTATAGCCTGTGGGCAAGCGTTTTGAAGTTTCCATGAAGGTCCTCTATGGGCTTCAAGGTTCATTGTTTTTCTCTCTCTTCAACAATGTGTTTGCCGCCTCGCTCGACATTATCAATAATAGGCTTTTGTTTTCTCTCGTGTTTTAAGGCAGCTAGCACCAGATGTTTCTTACCGTAGTTTAGTTGCACTTGGCGTTGCTAGTGTCCAAGGGTTAGCCGTGGCATCGTTTGAGAAAGATGATGCAGATAGATTGCTTTTCTTCTGTAATAATCTAGAAAACAATAGCCATCGGAACATTAACAGTCCTCTCATTCCCGCATGGATGAGACAACCTCTTCCAAGTAGAAAAAGGCATATCGCAAACCCAGAAACCGGTCGTACTAATGGTTTAAGTCCGAGTGTAAAACAAGAATATATGGGAACCGAGATAGGCAACGGGTATGTAGTTAGACAGAAACCAAAAGTTGCTGCATTGAGGCCAATTCCACACATCCGCCACCAGAAAATGCTACCTTTTGCTGGGATTTCAGAGTCAAATGGACACGAGTATGGAGGGCTACTGAATACAAGTGTTTCATCTGTGCCTAAAGCAAAACACAACAGTGGTGGATCAGGTCACGCGGCTCATTGCAAATCATTATCAAGCTCATATCAAGCGAAACAATTAATTTCTCTAAACCCAATTCCTTTGAAGAAACATGGTTGCGATAGAAGTCCAATACACGCTTGCTTTCGAGGTTTGTTACATTCACTGTTTCATGCCTAAGTTTATATATTTACTTCCTGCAAGATGGTTAAAGTTCTTGTTATAGACTTTCAATTTATTTCTGATAAACATATCATTTCAGGATGAGTTTCTGAAGGACGTGATGCAGTTTTTGATTTTAAGAGGGCATAATCGTCTTATTCCTCAAGGCGGCCTTGCTGAGTTTCCTCGATGCAATCTGAATGCAACGCGTTTGGACCTCTATAATCTATATAGAGAGGTGTGTTATCATTAGAAATACATACTATTACGAGTAATTGACAAAGTATAAGCATAGAAAAGGATAAATTTACCTTTTTGTCCTTTATAGGTGGTTTCAAGAGGTGGCTTTCATGTTGGCAATGGAATCAACTGGAAAGGGCAAGTTTTCTCAAAGATGCGTAACCACACAATTACAAATAAAATGACGGTAAGTCCCTTTTAATGGTTTTTGTTTTGCACGAGAAATAAAGAGGTGACTTCTTCATTTTGTTGATGTGCAAGTTTGTAATCCTTTTTGTTAATTAATAGGGTGTTGGAAATACACTTAAGAGACACTACGAGACCTATCTTTTGGAATACGAATTGGCACATGACGATGTAGACGGGGAGTGCTGCTTGTTGTGTCACAGGTTGTTATAATTTCTTGTTACTTTGATGGTATGTTTGGTATGACACGTGTGTGTCTGCGAGTATGCTAATGCATTTTCATCTTAAATTTCCATAACAAAGAGCGCAAATGGGGATTGGGTCAACTGCGGGATATGTGGAGAGTGGGCTCATTTCGGGTGTGACAGAAGGCATGGTCTTGGTGCCTTCAAGGTACGCATAATACTACTTCTTTGATAGTTCATAGCAATAACAAATGTATGGAAATTGACGGTGGTGGTTGGTTTTCTTGCAGGATTATGCAAAGACAGACGGATTAGAGTATATATGTCCTCAATGCACCATCGCTAACTTCAAGAAAAAACAACCGAGAACCAACAACGGATATTCTTGAAACTCATTCTTACGCGCCACATTTTGGTTGTTTAACTTTTTTCTTGTTATGTTTCTAGCATATGTTCCTAGCTTGTGTTATGAGGAAAGATCGGGTTAAATTTGTGTAATATATGTATATCAGCAGCATCATCATCATCATCATCATCATCATCTACCATTTTGTAGCATGTTTTTATTTCATCTATAGCCTTGAGTGACAAATTACAAATGCATGAGTGTCTTTTAACTTTTAACTCTTAACATATCAATTTATATGAACCCAATGGTCTCCAACATGTACCCCAACATGAGTGTCCCTTTAACTTCAAGGTATGCATGCTACTACTTCTGGAACCCTATTTGATCTTGAAAATTGCAGATGTGGCATAAATACATGGCAGTCTAAATAGCTGCTATAATCTGCAACTGCATGTCATTGTTGATAAGTCAACCTTGAATGCATCACTTCCTGATCTAACTTCAAATGCATCACCACCTGGAGGAATCACATGCCAAAACCTTCAGTTAAGTTTTCAAAGAATTATTATGCAACATAACTAAGAACAAAGAAATAATGTACACAACAAAATATATCAAAAAAATATCTCAATAAAATTTAAGAGTGTGAAAATCATTTCACATAAAAAGAGCAAAATTTAATAAGGGTTTTTCTAAATTGTGCCCTACGGGCACAAGTTAAGCATACTATAAGTACACAGGGGCTCACGAAAAAATACACGAGGATCCACATAAAAGTACATACAAATGTACTTTTATGTGTGTCTCTATTTACTTTTGATATACTTATGATGTGCTTAACTCATTCATTTACTTGCTTGTCTTCCGGTGAGATAACCCCAACTAGGGGTGTCATTCGGGCTGACCCGACCCGAACCCGACCCGACCCGAGGAATTCGGTCGGGTCAATCGGTTAAAATTATATTGGTCAATCGGTCAACCCAATTGACCCGAAGTTCTAAACAAGGTCGGGTTCGGGTATATATTTTAGCCTTGACCGGACTAACCCAGGCCGAACCCGACTAACCCGGCTCAACAAAATATTTACAATGTAAAAAACTCGGGTTGACCCCAAACCCGAATTGACCCGACCCGATTGACCCGACCCGAGTTGACCCGACCCGAATTGACCCGACCGAATGACCGAGTTCTAAACAAGGTGGGTTCGGTATGTTTTAAGGCTTGACCCGACTTGACGACCCGAGTTGAATTCGAACCCGACCGGGTCAACCCGAATAACACCCCTAACCCCAACTACCAACACAAATATTTATTACTAACCTTTCCCCAAACAACTTTTCACCAATATACTTTTTTGGTATGTATAAAACACATACATTTTCTTTCTCAAATCGGACCCAAAATAACCTAAAATGAGCCGTTAATGTCTAATATTTGCGTGTTTCTTGAGTTTATGCATGTGAGTACCTGGATATGACAAAAGAGACAAATGTAAGACAAAACCGAAGAAAACCGAGCACGAGAATGAGAAGAGTGCAAGAGCCGATGCCGGGTTGCTATTTTATGGGTTTTGAAAGCTCAAAAGATCAATTTACGGAGTTCTGGATCATGTTTGGGGAGTTTTCTTAATTTCACCTTCACTTTCCCATGTTTACATATTTCACCCTCAAATTACTCAAAATTACCATTTTCACCCTCAACTTTACCATTTTGTCGCTTTAAACCCCTCACTTTCCTAATTTACACAAATTACCCCTCATAAATCCCACTTACCCAAAAATACCAAAGTCACCCCAACTTTGTCAAAACTTCACTTTTGGTCCTTTGAAATTTATAATTTGGCAAAATTGGTACTTATGGTATATATGGTACTAATCTAAACCAAAATAATACAAATCCAAAATAAACCCACTACCCTTTTATATCCAACCCAAGCCCACCATAGCACCCCATGACCCTTCTATTACTGACCCCCAGTCCAAAGTCCCACGTGAACCCTTCATTTTATCTCCATAACATTTTTTTCCCACAAGTCAAACACCCAAATAAAATAACCAAACGCGCCGAAAACCACCAAATATTACTGTTTATCTCCTACCTTAGCATTTACCCCCTGCCACCTCTCAAACTTACCCATACTTAAAATACTTCGAAGCATCTCGACAATGTGTAAGAGAGTGTGGTATCTTGGATTGCCAAGCTGGCAAAAGGAAGCGATCTCATTGGTCATAACACCTCACCCAAGCAATCATGTGGCTGTGATGAATTGTGATGACAAGATTGATTGATCAAGGGTCGAGATTAGATCTCCCAGAAGCTTCTGAAATCAAGACCCAAGCTCCTGTGATCAGCTATAAATAGCCCTTTCTATCACAATTGTAATTCGTCCAGATTTCATGTATTTAGAATTCTGTTACCATTGTTATTTCTGTCATGATTTAAATGCTTTCTTTAGTTAATCAATTGTAATTTTCAGTTTAATTTGTACTCTCAATTTGATTAATGCAAGTTTGTTTTCTTAAAATTAGTTTACCTGTTCAATTTTGAGTTGTCTTTTTCTGTGTTTAAAAAGAGTTTTATTCTTGCTCACATAAGCTTCAATAAGCTTATGTGAGCTTATCACTTCCTTAGTTGGTGTTAATTATAAAAGTCAAAGTTCAAAGTCAAAATCAGTTTCTCTTTAATTTCTGTTTTTAATATGTTAGAATGTTCAGTTTTATTTTTATTTAAGTTGATAATTCAGTAAAAGACAGATTTCATCAGGTTTTCTTAAAGTACTTGCAACTTAGTCACATTAAGGGGTGTTTGGAATTAGTAAAGTTTTAGAGATTTTAATGATTTCGTTTGCATAAATCTAAGTTTTCTTAGATTATAAACATGTTTTCGTGCTATCTCAAGTAATGGTTCAAGTTTTCAATTCAAGTTTTGTGTTTCAAGTATTTTACTAATTTCTGTCTTAATATTTTGAAACTGTCCAAATCCACCTGATCTCAACAACTTTTAAATGGTCAAGCTGTTTTGGAAATGGGTTAGATTTGGTTTTAGAGCAATTTAAGAGTATAAACATCATCTGTGTTGTAGCTAATCTCAATTCCATGTGCATTTGATTTGCCAAAAATCTGTCCAAAGTTCCCTATGCTGCAAGCCTGCAACAGTCCCATATCTGCTCAAATAGGTGATTTCAAGTCAATTTTTCTGCTTAATCTCTTATTGTTTTTGCCTGATTTTTGTTTCCAATTGTAGCCCCTAGTACTAGCTATAGTTTTGTGCTTCTTGTTAGAATTAGATATAGCTTAATTAGTGCTTATTTTTTGCCTGCATAAGTCCCTTTTCTGCCCATACCTTTTGCTGCAGTCAGTCTATTTCAACCCAAATCAGTATTTCAAGTCTGCATATCTACTTGTTCTATTGATGTTTTTAATTGAATTCTTTTTCTTAGGGTAATCGATAGTATAGACTTAATCATTATAGCCTTCATTCCCTTTTAGAACTTATTTCAAGAGCTTAATTAGCCTTCATAACACCTATCTAGGCCCTTTTAGCATCCATCCTAAGTCTCACAAGTTATAGCGACTTATGGATATTTCTTTTTGCTTGAATTGAGTAATTGAATATTAGGATAAGTGTTAGTTCTGTTTATTTAGGGGTAGTTTTTAGGAATCCATTTGGCTTATTCCCCATTAGCTTGTAGAGCTTATGCCAAGTAGCTTTAGGGATTGTTTGGTTTGCAGCTTATTCATAAGTGCTAATTCTTGGTCTATTTCAGTTGATTAATGTTGCATTAAGTATTTTCTAGCTTACTTTAGTTGTTGGTAGCTTTTAGTAACTTAATTGTAGCTTTTAGCTTATTTTGCTTAGCTTAATCTCATTAGTCACCCACCCATGCATTCACTAGTTACTTTTTATAATTTTCATAGATTATCCATATTATTTAGGACATTTATGTAAATTTTAATAATTTTCCAAGTCTATTTGCAATTTTTCTAGATTTAAATTCAATTTTAAGTGTTTTTAAATAGCTTTTAATTCAAATAAATCAAAAAATGGTCACAAAAATACAAAATATATTTTTTTAGGTTTATAAAAATCGAAAAGTCATAAAAGGTATTTTTCCAGATTTTTTTAGTTAAATTAGCATTTTTAGACATTTACTTAGTTTTAATTAGTTTTAAATTCATAATAAATAGAGAAAAAGCCAGAAAAATATAATTTCAGTTTTGAAAATTATTTTTAGTTAAATTAGATTTTGAAAAACAGTTTTGTAATTTTCTTGTAAGTTTTTATAATTTTTAGCTTTTTAAATCTATTTTAAAAGTTCAAAAATAGTTTTTAATTCATATAAAATTAAGAAAAACCAAAAAAATTAATTTTAAATTTTAGATAATTTTTAAATAACATTTTTAGCTGTATAAAAATATTAGTTAACTTTTAGAGGTTGGAATAGATTAGTTTGCCTTTTAGTGTACGATTTTAGAATTATCGTAATTTGTGTTTTTAATTAGATTTTGCATACTTAGTCGTAAATTCTTATTTGCATCATAGTTTTAGTAGATTTTAATGCCTTTCATTAATATTTCTTGCCCCGTAGTTTAGAAATCACCAAAATCTCTTTTAACCATTCAAATCCCGAATTACACGACATGAGTTTAAAACTCCATTCATCCTTCGCTAGGAACGATCCGGGGATTCAAATCTAATACATTAGAGTTACCCAATACTACAAATACTATAATTGGTTTTCCTAAATCACTTCCCTACAATACAATACGGAGTATAGTTCGTTTTCTAGTAGTTAAAGTTATCAAACATCATACATCTTCATTTCAGTCTAGAGTTCTTCTCCAATCTCATTCATAAGTAGAGCGAGTTTTTTTTCTTCATCTTCTCCATCTCAAAAGAGTAAAATTTTAAGGTGAGTTATTTCTTTTTATACGATTGGCCTTTATCCCTTTTTTTTCCTCTAAACTGCTTGCCTTCTCATGATATAGATCTGCTCCTTTTGATAGCATGTTGATCAAAGTTGGAATAATTGGTTTTGTGGTCCATTTAGTCGACTTTTTTTAGAGCATTAGGTACCTTGGAGCCGTTCCATAATGTCGGGGAAGAGTGATGTCACATCAAAGCACTTTTTTTCCATAACACCATAATCCACCATAACACCAAGCACCACTCCTTTATAACCTTAGATTCGGTGTCATTGTGCACCCTTAGACCCCACATATTTTATTTTATTTTTATTTATTTAAATAAACAAAGATTTAACTAAAATTAAGATTTTATTAATAAAAACATTACATTAATAAATATGCATCCACGATTAATATTATGTGTTAACAGCTTGGAAGCGAGTTATTTGTTAATATTCTATATTTTCGTGAATTGGTACATGTTTGTAATAAACTTAAACTATTAGGCTAGTTAATAAATAAAGCCTCCTCACATTTTAGGAAACAAAAGTACAAACAAATGTGTCCTTATGCGTAAACCTAATTTTAGCCCAAACAAATTGCAGCCCAAACTAAATTAGCCTTAAAATAACCGACTCTTATATAACAGCTCTATTTTTTCTTAAACCCAATTTCACTCACGAACCAAACGCAGTCATCACACTTTTGTTCTACCCACTTGCAGTCACCACAAAGGCAGTCACCACACTTTTGTTTAACCCACACTTTTCTTAAATCTGATTTCACTCACACTTCAACTTCACTTGCAGTCACCAACTTTTGTTTTACCCAAAATATCGAAATATTCACACAACAAAATGAAAAAAGGGAACGCCACAAAAAGGGAAAACGCGAATCCGGCATCTCCCTCCTGCGTCGTGGCATTGCGCTTTCGGGACCATCTTGGCTGGTCATGACGGCTCAGCACTCGAAAAAGCGAAGGACGGTACCTTCCTGGCGCCGTCGTGTTGCGTTTTGGGGGAAAATGTCTCTCAAAACGCAGGGTACCCTCCCCTCTTAGAGCATAAGGTACCCTGTGGTGCCGTCGTGCGATGTTATGCGAAAAATACTGCCACATGAGCACTTTTTCCCATAACACTAGAATTCATCACAACACTTAAAACACCCTTCCCTCCTATAACACCAGTGTAACACCCTCAGTTTTTGAATAGCAGCGGAAGCTAATCGAGGATATTACTTATTAACACAAAGTACACATTACGGAAAACGACTCTAAATGAGACGTTTTTAAAATACATTATCATTCGAATTTATTCATAATATCAGAGTAGAGGTCCCATAATGTACATAATAAGTTTAAAAGTTTTTCGAATGATAATATGCAATGTCTTCAAAATGCCTATTCCGTGTGCCTTCATTTGCATGCAATATATATCTTACGGACCTGAGATAAAACATGCTGAAAAGTCAACACAATGGTTGAGTGAATTCATAGGTTTGAAAACAGTAGTGGACAATAGTTTATAATATAATTGCAATGTGTACAATTATCTTCTTGAAAATTATTATTGCTCTAAGCTCATGGAACTCACGACTGACTGTTGTACATATATCACCGGGCGATATATATAGATATAAGTAACATGCCCCGAGTAGGTATTAGCCATATACCTAGGTAAATTCAAATAAAGTGCGTTTGGTTACCGATCCGGCTAACACAAACGGGATTCGTCAATCCCGATAGGCCTATCCACTATATTTGCGCTCTATCCTAGTGATTAGTGGTCCATGATGTAGGGGACTTTTGGCATAAACAACTTAGTGGTTTGCAATAATACAGTCAAGGCATTCAGTTTTCAAGTAATTGTCCATAATAAAACATTTAGCATGTATCTCCCCCAAAAGAGTTTATAAAACAGTTAAACAAAAGTTGGGGCTATGAACTCACCGTAGTTATCAGTAGTAGCTTATTGCAATAACAGTGTATGTTGAGACTGCGATCTTTAGTGATTACCTACCAAAGTATAATAATTATGTTTTAGTATAGTTTTCAATATAAGTGTACAAGTATATGTAATTTGTTGGCTTATGATTGTTGTACATGGATATTAAGCTAAGGCATTGCTTAAGTGTTTGCTTGACTCATAGCCTTTATATAAATAACCCCGTACTACCGTTCGGGCTATCAAAATCAAGAGGTCATGTAGTAATCGCACGAGGAGCCAGGACACTTTAAATCGTAAATCCACAACTCGTCGATACGATACCCCGAAGAGACCTCTTTGTGATAATGAAATTCCCTACTATTGTAGTATTTATCGTTTATAAGTAAGTATTTGACGAAACAAATGTTGTACAAAACATATGTCGTCTTTCGTCAAAGACTATTTGAGTGGCGACGTGATAGTATAAATTGTGTCGTGAAGCATTTCATGTGCAAGTGTTGTTCACTTAATGAGTTTTGTGATTTCGGCGTGTTATATTATCATGTTGGCGGAATATAAAGGTTTCAAAAGAAATTTTTATACTAATATGTTCATGGTTTTAATAAGTTAAAACTTGTAAGAAAATATTTATATAGTTGATATATATTTCATATAGCCATTTTATCAAAATCTAGTAAAACTTAATCTAATGGCCAAATTTTTGAAACAATTTTTGGTTAACATACTCAAACTAGTCATGAAGCTAAGTTACAATTTAACAACTTTGAAATAACAATTATGGTTATATCTAGTGGTTATATTCAAGTTACAATGGTTTGAGACATTAGTCTTGGTCTAACCATGGCTTTGTTTTGGTTTTAAAGAATCAAAATTACAAGTAAGTTTCCTTAACCATGGCTGTTTTTCAGTCACAACAGATCCGTGTAGTTTCTGCCCTTTTTTAGACTTTTCGTTCACTTTCAGCGTACATGCTCCTGAGTTTTGGAAGAAAATCTCATTCCGAGCAACTTTCGTGTTTTACACTTTCGCTGATTCGGACCAGAAAAGGGTCTAATTCGCATTTTAAAATCGTTTCAGAAGACATTTTGACATAATAACCAATTCCATCTAGTCATCTTCTTTTACTCATAACTTTTAATCTACAAGTCCATTTCAAGTGATTCAAAAACTCAAATTCAAGTTTTTACTTCCTCTAATAACTTCTTAAATTTAATCTAGTCCAAAATTCATGATTTTTATGTTAAAACTCATAATAATTCACTAGTTCTTACTAGTGGTCTTAATGAGTTTCAACACTAGTTTTTACCCATCAACTTCATGTACAACATCATACAAGCCATATTACATGTACTACTTATATAAAATTACATCAAATAATCATAAATATCATTACAACCATATTGAATAACAAGAAATTTAAACAACTTCTTACAAGACTTTATGTTGGATGGTCTCAAGAATAATCAAGTCTAAACCCCTTTCAAGTCTTCAACCCTTCTTCAACCTCTTAACCAAAGCTTACAACCCTTATTGCCCTTGAACTAATCTTCTTACTTTAGCCCTAACTTCCTTGTTTAGCTCTTGTTTTACCCTTGATATTAACAAAACAACCCTAGTATCATGTAGGAACCATCTCTAGCTCCATCTTTTTAGTGATTTTTGTAGTATAATTCAAAGTGTAAATTGGTATTATGATGATAATGTTGGACGGCAAGGAGAGGAGAGAACCAAGAGATATGTGAGTTTTTGCATGTGAAATGGTTAAATGTGAAGTGACTTGGGTATAAGTGGGGGACAAACTTAATGAGTAAGTTGCATATTCTATGGGATTGAGGCCATGTGGCCTTGTGTGGCTCATCAAACGCCACCTCTCATGAAGAGGTGGTAGTTTGTGTTTTATTGAGATAAACACTAGTTTTTACGGTGTAGTTTGGTCCCGATAATTACTAATGTTAAACCCTTAATTCACTAAACTTAAAACCGAACGAAAAATGTAATACTTCCAAAAATGTTAAAACTTATCAACATACTCCAACTAGGTGTATTAAAAGTATAGTAAGTCTAATATAGTGTTTCTATGTTGTTAAAACCTATTAACGTAGGTTCGGGCACACGTATTACTTAAAGGTAAAATGTGTACCTAAAATTTGGCAAAATGACAATAAGTCATATAAATTATGACTAGTGGTGAAACTAAAATATTTTTGTACACGTAGACTTATTCCTAGTCTTGTGTCGGTTGTGAGGATAATTTACACTTATTTAATTTTTGAGATTACTTATATAAATAATTAAAAGAAAATTATATAACATTAAATAGTAAAATATAGACCTGAAATATGCGAGGTGCTACAACCAGTTCTGGTGCCGTCGTGCACCCTGGACAACACATTTATTTATTTATTTATTTTTATTTAAATAAACCAACACATTTAATAAAAAGAACATATTTTCTCTCCTATACCAAACACCCGTTATCGTGACCTTACCAATAACCCAATATTTTTTTTTATATAATAAAACTTTTATTAATAATTAAAAAACATACATAACATTTAAAATAAAACATAAAAACATTACACTTTAGATAGAAAAAATGCCTTGGCCCAAATTTAATAGAAGCCCAAACCAAATCTTATACAACCCCTAGTTGTATACTTGTCTCAAACCTAACTCTATTTCACTAAAAAAACGCAACCATGAAAAAAAAAAAACGCCTTCTTCTCTAACCAAACTTTGCTACACAAAATTATTTCTCTTGTTAGGATCGGAGAACTATATGATTTATGTGGTTTTGGGAGGTCTTGGTTGGTGAAAGAAGATGAAAGATATCATCTTTCTTAGTGAGAGAAAGTAGTGAGAGGGAGGATAAACAAAAGGATAAGTTTATTGATAAGAACAATAATACAAACCTAATGATCAACCCACCTCTCATGGAGAGTCATGAGATGTATTTATAGGCTCATCACTCTAATACTTTGCCCCGTTTACATAAGTAGTCCTACTGGTGCAACTTACTACGCATCTAGTCCAATTCCACGGTGAAGTGGCGTTGTCTTTATAAAAGAGCGAGACTAACAATCTCCCTCCAAGATATCGTCACACGTGAATGATTACAGTGAGACCTATAAATACGTAAACAAAGTAAATTACAATAATAATAAACAATGTTGACTTTGTTGAAGCAGAGTCTTTGTAGTCTAGATATCGAGGCAAACTTGAAGTTCTATCTTCCGACGATCTCGGCATTTGAACTTTGGCGACGCGGCACAAATCCTTGTAGCTCTAAACGTCAACCGTATGCCTAGTTAGGTTATTATTCCTCCTAGTGAGCCTTTTTCTTTCCTTTGCTCCCCCGAATCGACAACTCTCTTCCAACACGCAATGGAGAAAATAGACTCTTAATTGTAGCATAATGGTTGTCGTTCTGGGAACATCATAACAACATAACTCACTTAGTATTGCATCCAAGTTGGTAAAAGCCCCGATGTACACACACTACTTCTCTTTCTTCGGTAGCACAATTCCCTCACAACCCAATCACGAAAGATGAAGCACCAACTTCTCCCTCCTGATGGTTGCGAGTTATCAGAATCATCATAATGTTGCGTACATATCGTATACCTATTTCTTGATGCAATATTAAACCTTTTCTTGTTTAAGCAAATTTCCGTGAGAATATGTCGCAAAAATACTCTCAATAATTCTCTCAAACCAACCTTAAAACGAACCCCCTTTGAATTCACCAGCTAATAGTAATGACCACATATGGAGATAACCCGATACGACTAACTTGAAAAGGAAGTAAACATCCCAACTTTGTGACTTACTGCTTGTTTTAATTTTTTTATCAATCCACAACGCCGTGTGACACGAGTCGAAGTACTACAACGTAACTCCTTAAAGTGATAGTTATACAATGTGAGCACTACAACGTAACTCCTTACATCAGTTATAACCAGGTTGTCAAATTCATAATCACTTATGAAAAATTCCCAGACAAGTTATCTTGAGACATGCATCCAACCAACCAACGTCTCAAGGATAAAGAAGATCACCCGTGAAACGTTACTTCAATTTCGCGCAAGCAATACCGTACAAAACCTCGTAATCATTTTTGATCAATTTTAGTTCAAGCCGTGAATTTGTATCCTTCCGTGAAAATTTACCATACCAAAAATACCACTCAATTGGCCAAATAATTAAAATTAATATCCAATATGTTTTAAAATAAACAATTGGATAAATTTTTTTGTTATACAATTAATCAGCCCAACATAGTCCAATCCATCAACCGAATGACCTAATCCCATTATACATAAGCCAGAAACAAACTTCTAGCCCGGTCCAGTCCATAATCCTAGTGCCCGATCCAACAATCTTATACCATCCGGTTATAAAACTCACATACCCTAATAACACTCTAACCCTAAAACTCAATAATCCGCCTACCACATTTCTGGAAAAAAGAATACACCACAGATTGAAACATACAAACACAAACACGTTTGCAAAGAATCGAACCATATGGGCTAGTTAAGAGGGTCTCGTTCCAGCAGCTTCAAGATATAGATCTGCTCCTTGTGCTAGCATGTTGATCAAAGTTGGAGTAATTGGTTTTGTGGTCCATTTAGTCGATGTTTTCTTAGAGATGACGATGTTACATGTTTTTCGACCAAGGTTCCTCTGTTTAAATGAAAGGTAATCTCTTGTTTAAAATTATTTTCGGTTTAGATGTGGTGGTAATGGTCAAATAGAATATTAGTACAAAATCCTTTGGTACATCTTCTTACTTTCAAACTTTTCATTCTCTTAATTAGAAGGAAATGCGTGTGTTTGGTAGAAGGAAATGGGATCAAAGAAATGGAAATGATATAATTTCGCTTGTTTGGTAGACTAGAGAAACTACTATAAGGTGGAGACATTCAATCTGGTTAAGGAAACAGAGATCTTTACAATTTCTCTCAAAAGGGTAAAGTCAAAATTAAAAGAGGGGTATAAGAAGCACTAAACTAATAATATTATTTTTCTATAAACTTCAGTTGAGTCAACTAAGATATTGGTTCTTTGCTTATGAAGAAATCTGATGCACTGTTGATCTTTGGTCAACAAATTAACGGTAAATCACACTCTACATACATTTTATGCGATGTAACGTGTATTATATTACATATTCAGGCTAAATGAGTGGAAACTGTAGAGCTTGATGAACAAAATAAGCAACTTCAAGCGAGTCTCATTCAGAAAGAAGCGTTTCGTCGATCTTTGCTCAACAAATTAATGGTAAATCACACTCTACATACACTTTAAAAAAGCACCTAATGGTGGTTTTGTTTTATTATTTCTTATTTTATTTTTAGGACAAGCGAGGATGTATACGTGTGCTTTGTAGAATCCGTCTTCGGGTGCATACTGGGGTAGGGGGTTTGAGCATTCCTTTTGAGTCAAATTACAAGGATACAATAACTGTATTTGGAGGTGTGTACTCTTTTGAGATGGGTATTTTGTATAAATTTCTTAGCTTGATATCTTTGTCAAATAAATTTCTAATTTCTTCAACCAATATGGCAGAAATATTTACGTGTGGGGCCAAAGACCTTGACCCTGCTTCACATAGACCCTGATTCATCATGGACGGAGACCCTAAAAACGCTGGATTTTGGGGAAGTGGCTGGTTTGTGCAACTTGGCCGGCTTGAAATCCAAAACACCACGACATCAATGATACTATTGGTAAGCGTTGTTACAAAACTATTATGAACTCAATAATATTTGGTGCAAGTAAATATGCATTGTAGGTCATGATAAGTCCTAACATAGTCACAATATACCATGAAAGATCCCAAAAGATTTCTTGAAGCTTTACTTTATATTGATGTTTCGTGATAATTTCTAATCTGATTGAATTATGTTAGTCATTGGTTATGATATAGTAGTTTGGGACAAGTACATACTTTATTGAATGCGCACTCGCTAATGCATGATGTGATTAACACTTGCGTGAAATGGTGAACAAAGCTATATTTTAACAAGTAGAAAAAGCACATCCAAACGCTTTCTTGTGCAGTATGCTTTGTTGTTACATCTGATTAGTTGAAAAAAAAAACAATGCTAAACAGTCTTTAGATCTCGGAGTTATGTTCTTATGTTCTAATTTGTAATTTGACTTGTCGCTCCGTGTAAGCATATATATGTTTAGATGTTGCAAACTTGATAACTAATTCAGCACTTTTTATGCAGGATTCAACAAAGAAGTGCGTTATTGTATGAGATGGATAAGATCCTGGACATATATCAGTTATAGGAGGCTGTAAGCAATGTTTGATGCTTGATTTGTATGCATTATTTTGTTTTTGTCAAACCCCACTGATAGAGGCTGTAAGCAAATATGATGCTTGATTTGTATCAGGGTTCATAAATATGTACCCCTACAACATTTACTGCTCTTTAGCAAGAAGTTTATCAGAATATGTTCTTTGATAAGGCCCATGTGGCTCGCGGCATGAATTTAAAAAAAAATAATAATAAAAAAAAACTATGTTTAATCTCTTTTTCTGTTAGAGAACTTTGCTGCTTCGTCGAAGTTCATCTTTATAACGAGTAGGAGTGCTAAAGCTCTATGTCAAACCCTGATATTGCTAACCCGTTGATATGGTAATTAGGAATCCACTATCCGGCTGCTGTTTTTTTGTTTTTTTTTTAAATTTGTTTTGAAATTACACCCATAAAATGTGTTTGTATTAATAGTCTATACATGGTTTTCCTTTGTAGCTTTAAGGAAATTCATACCAAACTCACTTGCACAACCTTTTAAATATTGTTAAGGAAACTTCTTAACTAAATATTTGTTCTAATGTGCACCAATTTTTTTTTTTTTTTTTTGAACATATGAGATTATTTTGATTGTTTTTATGTCACTGATGAATCATGTTAAGTTGAACTACTGAAGTCAACCAAATGACTTTACGAGAAGTCCAAGAACTATTTTACATATCAGATAACAGTTCTGAACAAGAGACTTCGCAAAATATAAACTTCGACATACTCCGTGATACTATAGCTGACAAAATTCCTCAAATACTTGGCTATAAAAAACGTACACATACAGTTGACCTGTGATCGAATATCTTAAATAAGAAGAGATTTTCAAAAAGTGAAAATTGTTTGTTGAAAAATTCAATTGGACCAATGGAGTGCAACATTATGGATGCGTAGCAGAATTGAGCATATTGGCTAATAAAAGTAAAACTTGACTTAAAATTTTGTCAAACTCATATAAATTACATCCAACAAAATAAATGTGTATAAAGGCACATGTGTCAATTTTGTAAAAAATAAAACTTTAAGAATGAGAAGGTAATTAATAAAATTTTAAGAATGAGAGGATAAAACTACACTTAATGTTCATGAATAAAAATTGATGAACCAAAGTAATTAATGAACAAAATGTCATTTTTAACTTGTGATATCTCACTCATATGATATCGGATTTGATTGAATAAAAACATGAGTAAAGACTGATCCAAAATCTATAAATTTTATGTTTTACAATTTTTCTAATTCGAATTTAGTATTAGTCAAATTTATGGTAAAAAGCTAAAATAAAATATAATACGATATTTTTTTAAAAATTACAATTACAAAAATCACTTTTGAATCTTACATTAATAAAATGAATAATAATGTGTCGTGGGACCAAATTTAGTGCATTTAACGCAATTTTAATACTAAAAATCTAAGTTATACATTTCATCAACACTCATAAAGCAACAAATATAAACAAAACGTCATCTTTAACGTGAGATATCTTACTCATATGACATAGTATTTGATTGATTAAAAAACATGTGTAAAGTGTGAACGAAAATCTATAACTTTCATATTTTAAGTTTTTCACGATTCGGCATTTATGAGGGTAAAAATAGGGCCGAAAATGCCAAAAAAATCAAGAAAACCAAGACTCATATGATATGTAAAAAAAGTTCGAAATATTTAAAAGATCTATACCCAATTAAAAAGGATTAAATGTTAAAGATTAGGGTGAAGTCGTTTTTTTCTAAAAGTTTGTCGTTTAAGAGATATGTGGTTTTGAAATTTGAGGTAAAAAGCAAAAACGAGTCAAAAGATCATATTACCCTTGGTGGGATTTTTGTATAACTTAGATTGCAGGACATGTGTCACACTATGAATGACTTTCTACACTTTTAAATTTACGACACTTTGCATATTTTTCCATAGGCTAAATGTTAAAGATTAGGGTGAAGTCGTTTTTTCTAAAAAGCCTTTGTCGCTTAAGAGATATGTGGTTTTGAAATTTGAGGTGTAAAAGCAAAGACTATAGTCAAAAGACCATATTACCCGGATTTTTTGTATAACTTAGATTGACATGTCACACTACGAATGACTTTCTACACTTTTAAATTTCGACACTTTGCAATAGATAATGCCACCTTGCTATTTGTCCATAGGCTATTATGATGTAAAAACATAAATTAAACTTACCTTAAACTCTTCGTTTTGTGAGGTTAGACTATTAAACACATTGCACATTTTATGGGTGTAATTTCAACGATGAATGAGATTTTTTCTCACATAGGTTGAAGAAAAAAAAGTTTTGTTTGTTTATATATTGACAATAGTAATATGTGTCCGCTTATATTGACTTTTTGTATTATATGCACCTATACGCACAAAGTTTCACAATATTTGAATACTCGTACAAGTTGTAAACTTTTTACTTAGGGGCCGTTTGGTTGGGGAGTTTGAAATTTCGGAATATTAAATTCTAGAAAATTTAAATTATTGAGAATTTAAAATTCCGGAATTTAAAATACCTCAGCATGTTTGTTGACGAGAATTTATAAATATTTATTTATTTATTTTAATATAAATTTCATAAATATTCTATTTAAAAGTTTATAAGAAAAATTTATAAAAAAAGTTTATAAAAAATTTATAAAAAAATTTATAAAAAATTTATAAAAATTTATAAAAAAGTTTATAAAAAATGTTAAAAAAATTATAAAATATTTATAAAAAATTTATAATAAATTTAAAAAAAAAGTTTATATAAAAAAAATTATAAATAAAATTTATAAAAAAGTTTATAAAAAATTTTTATAAAAAATTTATAAAAAAAGTTTATAAAAAATTTTATAAAAAAAATTTATAAAAAATTAATAAAAAAAGTTTATAGAAAAAATTTCATAAATATTCTAATTAAAATTTTATAAAAAAACAATAAGAAGAAATGTTTATAAAAAAAATTCCAAGTAAATTAAAATTCTTAACTTTTTGGAGGCATTCTAATTCTCTTCATTTTGGCAATTCGTGGAATTGTAAATTACTTCATTTGAGTTACCAAACATGATATTTGAAGGAAATTAAAATGCAAATGCCCCCAATATACCCCAATATCCCCCAACCAAACGCCCCCTTAGTTTTAAGTTTCTTATAAGTTGTACTAATACTTTGTTCAAATTTTGATTTGATGCAATACTTTTTTCTCGATTTCTTACATAATCACTTATAAGTTGTACTAATACTTTGTTCGAATTTTGATTTGATGCAATACTTTGTTCTCGATTAATTATATAATCATAGGTAATGTATGTGCACGCATAAGGCTTTGACATAAATCTTACATAATATGTTTAAACATAAATCATAATTTATCTAATTTTAATAATACAATTATCTAATTCGCAAACAGGTTCTTGAAGGCGTTTCTTATATTGCTTGGTGGTTTATTTGGAATTTTCGGAAGTTGGTCTTTGATTCTCCCACCCCTTCCAAAGCTGTTTTTTTGACGATATTGTGGCTCGTTCCTTTCAATGGTGTAAACATAAGGGTAGATTTAAATTTAATTAGATAGATTGGCTTAAAAATCTTTCTCTTGTAATCTTGTAATCCTTGTTTTTCTAGCTCCTTGCTAGTTTTAATAATATCAGCCGTTAAAAAAAATAATTAAAAATATAAAATTTTATCTTGAGAGGCTAAAGCCTACCTGATTCATACACAGGATAGTAAGAAAAGTTATTTTATAAAATTATGTAAATTTTTTTATGCTTATATAGTTATAATAGTATTGCATGCACGAGTTTTTAAATAAAAATTTTAATATGTATAATATCGATTAATATTTTGTACATATTTTTGTTGGACGAAGGATTTGTTTTAATGACCTGCTTTTAATAAATTTAACTATAGAAATGATATTCTAAACATTATCCGTGTTTAATATCACATAGTAACCTCTAAAAAAAAGCTTTCCGGAATATCTTTATTTAAACTTTAAAGAGGAATTATATATATCGTTGCTATATGTATATACTCATGTGTTTATTTTCATCTTACAATAACCTGGGAGACCCTAGCTATATTTTGATATTTATAATCATGTTAATAATAATTTTTGTTGTATTTAATTTTTAAACATGTGTACTTGCGCGTTAAAATTTTGGAGAGAAATAAAATGAGTCGTTATTGAACGCGAATAGTAAAAAAAACACTTTTCGAATATCCTTACATAATCTCATAAAGATGAATAACATGAGTCGTTCGTATATGTCCAATCTCGTATATTTATTTAAATATCACAGTAACTCGTGTTTTCACTTTGAAATTTATTTTTATGCATATAATAATTAATGATAATAAAACTTATAAATATTTAAAAAAAAAAGTTTAGAGGGTGTTTATTAATTTTATAAATTTATTTAAAAAAAACATAATTGATAACTTTTACTTAATTCCATATAATTTATTTATAATTTAACAATAAAATTTTTATTAATTACCCCATAAGTTTTTAGTTTTTTCTTTTCTTTTCTTTTCTTTTTCTTTCATTTTATAAAAATTGACACATTTATTTTAGAAATAATTACATGTTTGGTCCCTATGGTTTACCCCAAATAACAGGTTTAATTCCTAAGTCGTTTTAATTACGCCACACGTATCTATTTTGAAACCCGCTGTCACACTCCCAAATTACTGCTTTGCGCCGAATGGAATTCTTGGGATGACTGTCATAGCATCAAAGTTACAGTTATATCGAACGATCTAAAGTTTCGTTTTGAAAATATCGTTTGATTAAGTAAAATAATCAAAGTTTACAAAACATAGGTCCCAAAATATTTCCAATATACCAAAAATGAGTTTGTTACAATCAAACGATAGTTAAGTGCATAAAATATATGTGAGACGCTTCGTCATCGCGACTCTATGATAAGTCCACATGCATGCCATGAAGTGAATGCCTTAGATACCTGAGATAAAACATGCTAAAAGTGTCAACACAATAGTTGAGTGAGTTCATAGAGTTTGTTTAACAAGTAAAACTTTTAAAGAACGTTCATGCAACAAAGGCAAAGTTTTTGGTCATTTAGAATAATCTACAAAGCAAAGGCATTGTAAATCCACTCAGTTCCAAGTTCCACCCATACAAAACTTGCAACCTGTGTGTTTACAACCCACTGCCAAAATATGTCTAGTTATGTTCAAGCACACGTTGTCGATGAGGTCACAGCAAAGGCATTGTGAATCCACTCGCCCAAGTTCCCCATACAAAACTTGCAACCTCGTGTTCACAACCCATTGCACAAAATATAGTGTGTCTAATAGTCAAGTATAAGTTACCATAATAATTCACAATATTGCACCATATATATATATAATAATGTATGCCGTGCAAAGCCCCTAGAATAAATAATATGCGCCCCGTAACATAGTGGACGAGAGGTTGGTCCGAAGCCTCTAATAGCGTTATCCATACTACCTACTAATAGGAGACTAACAATGCAAATGTACGAACAATACATCATACAACTATTATATACAATTAAGAACACCAACATGGGAGAATTTGCACTCCCTCGAACAGGGAGACTTTAGATTGAAAATGCTCGTGCTCCCATAGGGAGACATTCCGCTCCGGACCGGGAGGCTTAAGGTTGCTTCAACAAGTGGAGACTTTATAGTGATGTTCAATATGGGAGACTTTATAGTTATGCTCCGATCATAGGAGACTTTAGGTCAAGGTCATAACACGTCCGGTTTAATAAGTTCAAACAAGTCATAAGTTTGTATTTAAGTTCAAGAGTTCCGTTCAAAAGTTCGTAATTAAGTTCAAAGATTTAAGTCGAGTTCAAAAGTTCGAAATACCAAAGAGCTCGAATAATATCAAAAGGCTCAAGATAGTCGGCGCTCAAAATCACGTCAAACAAGTTTAAAATATATTAAAAGGGTCCTTGTACAAGTTAAAAGAGTTTAACTATATGTCAAAAGGTTCATATCAAGTCCAAAGTGTTCACTTATATGTTAAAGGGTCCGAATCAATTTAAAAGAGCTCAAATATACATGTCGAAGGGTTCAAAATCAAGGAATGTATTTCAACTAATAGCGTTCATAACATAGTGATCAATTTAGTTCGGGCATAATATACTTACGCGCACATAGAGTGAAACAAAAGATATTTAAGTTCATATAAATGTAAAGTAAAAGCAAGTAGTTGAGCATGTATCTCCCCTGAAGAGTTTATAAAACAATTAAACGAGTAAAAGTGGGGCTACGAACTCACCTGATGCAATGATTATGATGACAAAAGTAGATACACTGAAATGAGGTGCGATCTCTATCCGCAACCTAATATGAATGATGTGTTCTAATGTAAGTCATGAAACAATGTCGTGCATGCAAACTCATATGATATCCATACCACTCGTACCTTTGAAAATAAAGTTTATCGTCGAAATATATGTTTATGACATCTCGTCATATTATAAAATACTTTACAAGTATTTACGTTGAAACAACCTCCTACGATAGTCGTTTAGTGATTTATCAAGAATTTATAGCTTTTATTACGTCAAAAATAATATACTTTGATAAATTGTGAAAGTGACTAAATGGCCTCGAAAAGCTAGTCGTAAAATGGTGAATATTGAGTGTTAGGAAACAAACTCAATGGTTTTGGAAAGCTTGTAGCATTATCTCAAAGGTTTAGCTTTTAAGTTTTTATCATAGAGGTCTCGATCATGGAGAAAAACATAGGTAAAGTAGGGTACTTGTACCAAAAATATTGTTTAAGGGTAACTTTCGACAAAGTTTGAGTGACCGTATTTTATTCGTTACAACTCCGTTTGATGAACGGTTGAACATTTTGGAAAATAAGCTAGGCGAACTTACTTTTACTAGAATACATCATTTTATAAAAAGTATTCCATCAATGTTAAAAACGACCCTCAACATGGTCATTCATGTCGTAAACTTTTGGCGATTAGAAATATATTAGTTATGCTTATATGAAATAGTTACAAACAACAACCTTGTTTAAACGCGTGTAATTTAATCGTTACAAGTCCGTTTTATACGTTTTATATGTCCTTAGCTTCGTGTTAAAGTATACTAATATATTTTTGATAAATCGACTCATTTAGACAATGTTTAAAACTCGTTTTTGCCCTTAAATTAACTCTTGACAGCATGCAGTTTTTCATAAATATAGTTTTTTAAACTTGAAAATAGCATAACTTCTTCGTTATAACTCCGTTTTAATCCATTCAAGCGGCCACGTTTTCGTTTTAAAGTATATTTTCTGAATATCTAGCCCAAAATATTTTTCAAACTGTCGAAATTTCCAGAATTAACAAAAATGATCAGACCCTTATATATAGTTGTCGAAATGGATTTTTCTCGCGTAATACTTATTCTAACCACTTTAAATCAACGCCAAAGCTATTCTAAACCTACCATACACCTTCTTAGGGTGTCATGGGTTCCTAGACATCATCAAAAATGATATGTTTCAAGGGATTAATTATAGGATTATATATACTAATTATAAGTACTAAAAACATTAAAGGTGGTATAGATAATCATATAACTTGCATGTTTTTCTCAAGCTTGATACAAATGACCAAAGTATGAATATGGAAGATAAAAATGATCATGAAATGCTTACTAGTTAAGTGATGAGGTTTAAAGAACAAGGGTTTATCCTAATACCCTAGTTTTTTATCTCAAAACCTTGATTAAGAGTATACTAGAGTTGTTTAAATAACTTGCTCTTGCAAAAATATGGATTTCTTGTTGCTTTCTTCCTATGGCCGGTTGATACAAGAGGAAAGGAGAGAGTATTTTGATCTTTTACACCTTTGCAAAAGTGTTCTATGTGTTTTTGTTACAAATATCTAATACTAAAACAAGCCTAGTCATTTTTTTTAATGTATGTGTACAATCTTTACAAGATATTTATAAAAATCGTGTGTCATACTCTTTTGGTCGGCAATGGGTAAGAAAAAGAAAGAGTGATGTGTTTTGTTGTCAAAATGTATTAATAGTTAAGTAAAGTGTCTAATTTGTAAGTGTAAATAGGTATTTAGGGTAGCGTTAGCTAAAAATAAATTTTAACGGAACAAATTAAAATATATTGAAGTCATAAAAATTATAAAAATACATTTCTTACAAAAATTTAGTGAAATAATAATTATCGAGTAGTATTTACGAAAACCGTCGTAATTATTTATATATAACAATTTATATACAAAATAAATTTAAAACACCGGGTAAATTAATAATATAATTTTTATGGTCTTAAAATGAGTATAAAAATATATCAGGATAATTTTTGGGAAGTGTCGGATCCATTGTTCAAAATAAATGATCATACGATAGCGTTTATTTAATAAGAAAAATATACGTTAATGAAATATAAATTTTCTCCGGGAATGAATAGTGTTTCGTGAATAGTAAAATTTTGAAATATGTTCTCAGAATATCAAATAGACTTCGAAAATGATGAATAGTAAAATGATGAATAGTAAATTCCCGAGATGAATAGTAAAATTTGAAAAATGACCGGGAATTGAGAATTGTACAGTTGCCCATTTAGTCCTTATTAAAAAAAAATAGGGATCATATGTGTAATTATTTTTATTACACGGATAGTCCCTATTTCCTATAATAGGGATTAAATGTGCAACATGTTTCAAAAATAGGTATGTGTGATGTAATTAAAATGACTTAGGGACTAAGCCTGTTATTTGAGGTAAACCATAAGGACCAAACATGTAACTTTGTCTTTATTTTATACATATATATTTTCTAAAGAGTAAATTACACCGTTCGTCCCTGTGGTTTGCTCCAAATCACACCGGTAGTCCCTGTTCTTTTTGTTTGCTTTTTTGCTCCCGTGGTTTACATATTCGCAGTTAGTCCTTATCGCTAACTGCGTTATCTTTTCGTTAAATGGCACGTTAGTCCTAACCAGCGATCACTTGCACGTTAGTCCTTATACTAACGACCGTCAATAACTCCAAAATTTTATTAAAAAAAAATCTTTTCTACGCGGTTTTAATCGTTTTCGCCCGTTTTCATGCGTTTTTGTCCGTTTATATACGTTTTCGTCTACTTTTATATGTTTTCTACGTTTTTGTCCGTTTTAAACGCTTTCCTTAGTTTTACGCTTTTGTCCCTTTTTCTTACGTTTTTGTCCGTTTTTATACGTTTTCCTTCGTTTTTTACGCTTTTGTCCGTTTTTCTTACGTTTTTGTCCGTTTTTATACGTTTTCCTTCGTTTTTTTACGCTTTTGTCCGTTTTTCTTACGTTTTTGTCCGTTTTTATACGTTGTAATTTAAAAAAAATGACGTATTTTTTTTTTTAAATCGGAAAAAAAAATGACGTATTTTTTTAAAAAAAAGCGATTTTTTAAATCGGAAAAAAACGATTTTTTAAAAAAATGACGTTTTTTTTTTAAATCGGAAAAAAAAATGACGTATTTTTAAAAAAAAATGACGTATTTTTTTAAAAAAAAAACGTATTTTTTTTAAATCGAAAAAAAAAAGCGTATTTTTTTAAAAAAAATGACGTATTTTTTTTAAAATCGGAAAAAAAAATGACGTATTTATTTTTAAAAAAATGACGTATTTTTTTTTAAATCGGAAAAAAAAATGACGTATTTTTTTAAAAAAAATGACGTATTTTTTTAAAAAAAGCGTTTTTTAAATCGGAAAAAACGTATTTTTTTTAAAATGACGATTTTTTAAATCGGAAAAAAAATGACGTATTTTTTTTAAAAAAAATGACGTATTTTTTTTATAAAAAAAAACGTATTTTTTTAAATCGGAAAAAAATCGATTAAAACAACGTTATTTTTTAAATTACACCGGACAAAAACGTAAGAAAACGGACAAAAGCGTAAAAAACGAAGGAAAACGATAAAAGGGACAAAAACGTAAGAAAAACAGACAAAAGCGTAAAACAACGAAGGAAAACGTATAAAAACTTAAGAAAAACGGACAAAAGCGTAAAAAGTAAGGAAAACGTATAAAAACGGACAAAAACGTAAGAAAAACGTAGAAAAATTAGACGAAAACGTATATAAACGGACAAAAACGCATGAAAACGTAAGAAAACGCGAAAACGATAAAACCGCGTAGAAAGATTTTTTAATAACATTTTGGAGTTATTAACGGTCGTTAGTATAAAGGACTAACGCTGCAAGTGATCGCTTGGTTAGGACTAACGGTGCCATTGAGATAATGAAAAGATAACGGCATTAGCGATAAGGAACAACTGTAATATGTAAACCACAGGGAGCAAAAAAGCAAAAAAAAAAGAACAGGGACTACCGGTGTGATTTGAAGCAAACCACAGGGACGAACGGTGTAATTTACTCTTTTCTAAATGAAGTTGAGATAAGTTTGAGTAGATTGATACTAATTTTTACTTTTATTGACCAATCTTAATTTGAAAATTGAAATATCTGATTGGTTAATAGAAAAATATATTTGTTATTTTGTATCTTCTTTTATTATATAAGAGATTTTGTGCAATCTTTCATTATTTAAGAATTTTTTTATTTTTATTATTATTTTTTTTTTTTTTTTTACATCCTGTAACCTGTATCATGGATCCGCTACGTAATCTTGAAACAATTCAGAACAAATATCTCATTTATTAACAGAACATATTTTTTACAACTGAATACTGTAATCTTTTTATAGATTTCATAGTTGAAACCAACTAAAATACTTTAAATAAGAAGGATATCGGAATTGATATACATTCCAAGCTAGATTGTGATAATCATTGCTAAATTTTTGACAAGTAACTTTAAAAGGAGAATATTCCTTACATAAATCTAATTCTTTTCTATGCCTATAAATTACCCTTCCCATTCTCATGCACACGCAACATAACAATAACATCATGCCTAATCACAAAAATGATGATGATGAATCCTCCTATTCTTCAGATAATGATAGTTACTATGAAACTGATGATGACGAAGGACGAGAAGAAGAAGATACGAAAAAGAAAGGTATTGTACATTCAGAACCACTTAAACCTATTGACTTCGATTACTTTAGAAAAAAAAGTAATGGTTTGCCTTCGGGTACGAGTTGCTTGATTTGCATGGATGTGTTTCCAACCATTATCTTACATGTATTGCCACCCCTATACAAGAAGAAAAGATGCTACCACCCCGTTTGTACGGAATGTTTAATAAACTATGTCATGCAAAAGTTTCGAGAGAGCGATTTTGGAGAAGAGTTGTTCATCAAGTGTCCGAACGACGACTGTAATGATATGATGACACCACATGATCTTGAAATAACTGAGTATGTTCTTAGAAGATTTATACCAGAAGATGTTCTTAAAAAACTTTTACGAGAAGATGTTTTTATAAGATTTATACCAGAAGAGGTTCGTAAAAGTATACCGGAAGATGTTCTTAAAAGATTCATACCAGAAGATGTTCTTAAAAGATTTTTACCAGTAGATGTTCTTACAAGATGGAGGGATGAGATAAAGCTTAGCAAGATTCTTCCCAATGATGATATTACACCACCACGAAGGAGTGGCTGGTAATTTATACCAGACTCACTATATATTAGTTCTATACTTCTATTTATTATGTATATTAATATAGGTTCAATTAGTGATTGTTTTAAGAACTAAATTAAACCCGTTGCATAAATGTTATAAAAATTAATCTACCATGTTTTTCCCAATAGTTAATTCTAGGGGTGAGCATTGGGTCAAAACCGACCCCGAACCGACAAAAAACTGACCTGACATGAAAACGGACAAAAGAAAAAAGTCGAACAGAGAAATACATAACCAAACCAAATAACTCGGTTCGGGTTGGTTTAGCTTTTTCGAACAAAAAAGCCAATTTGAACCAAAAGACAAAAATATACAAAACAGAATAAGGTCGGTTCGTTTTGTAATCTTCATTAGGTTTATACTTATCGAATATCTAATTCTTTTTTCGTTTATAGGTTGTTACATCCTTACAGGATTATCTATAAATATGGTAGATACTAAGTATTTAATCCTCTAATTATAAATTTATACATTAATTAGCAAACATGTAGAATATACATTCATGGTTATACAAGATGTTTTAAAAACTAGAATCTAATGAATTCTTATAGATGTTACTTTTCATTTATTCATAAAATTAGAGTTTAAATTTATTCCGGCCGAAAATCATTGTACTATTACAAAAAGCGTTTAAACGAAGAAAACACTTCAAAGAAAAAGTTTATCACATTTTTTGTTACCGTATACAATGAACTATTCTAGCAATTTAATCTAATAGTTTCTTAATTCTTGTTTTTCTTGTTCAGGTGTGATCGTTTTTACTGTGGGCGATTCGGGCAACAACGTAAATATAGTTGATTGTGGAAGACAAAGAAACCAAGGAGATAAAATTATTGATTTTCTCTTTTGTTTTCGAATGAGACTTTTACATTTTATTTTCTTTTTCCTTTAAAAATAATATTTATAATTTTTTGTTTACTTTTTAAGTTATTATTTCCGTACATAGTATTATTTTTATTCTTTTGAAGGTTTATGACTAATTAAGTTGATTGTGGAAGATAATTAAGTAATGTTTTAGAACAATAATTTAATTTTCTAACTAGTTCAGCTAACTCATTAAATTTAGATTCATAAACTGAAGGAGTATAAAGCTCACTGAATCATCTTGGCTTGTTGAAGCCTGTAAGTTTGGATTCTTTTGTTTGGTTCTACTTAGTCCAAGTTTCTCTTGGGAGAATGTTGAGAGTAAATTAAGGGTTTGATTTATGAGCTAGGTGAGGCTCCCTGAAGAATTTTTAGGGGAGGTAAATGTGTCTGAGGTTCTATTTCAAACCCATTGAGTGATTCAGGATTCCTTAGTGAGTTCAAGCATTTTTTTGATGGCCTGACTCACAGAATTTAGGATTTTGCTAGTACTAAAATTTAGCAATTTGCTATCAGGGTTGATTCTTTCAACCCAGTCATTGGCTATTGAGATCATTTCTTGATCATATCCAAGACTAGCAGGAATGAATGCATTCTCATTTGTATCCTTTTTGGAGGATGTTTTAGTGAGAGTATCTTCACCCAAGACTTTCTTTTTTTGGCTAGGTATTTGGTCATTTATGACTTGACTAGCCTTGCGTGAGCTACTTATCCATTTTTCATTAACACTTTTTTCTTCATTAAGTTGTTCTTGAAAAGCATGATTTTGTTTAATAATTTCAGTGTTTTGAATTTGAAGTATAAGAGCTTCATGTTTTGCTTGTTTGGGTGCTAATAAATCATCTCAACAATTATTCAATTTAAAAGCAAGTTTATTATATTTTGAAAACTGGTGTAAAATATATGTGTGGACGATTCACCTATATATTATTCTTATATAATTTCTTTATCTATCTCTTTCTTGTTAACGTATAAATATAGGTCATATTGTAAGTCATGGACTTAATTGTATTTGTAGGAGTAAAAGTTGTTTGTGAATGTCCCAGCCTTTAGTGCACAAACTTGTCACTTTTACTCCTCACTTATAGATCTATTTATACTACAAAAATTGCTTATTAACCGTTATGTAAAGTGTGCATGTCATGTGAAGAATGGATACAATGTACTTTTTACTTTTGTCCCTACAAATTTTTTTACTTTGGGTATGAGACAAACACTCTTTAGATAGAACAATGCTGACAACTGTTCTGATCCTTAACCATTCAGGAAAAGTTTGACCTTTACACAATAAGGACATTTCCTTAGACATTTCAAACTTATCTCGTCTTGTCCCGCTTTTACTTCAGGCACTTAGAATTTATCTAAGTCTTCAGTTCTTCTTATGCTGAGGAGACTAAGGGGTTCAGTGAGCTATTGTCATCACTCACTTAACCCATAACCTTCTTCTTTGGCTCAGGGATCATTTACTGAGAACTGCCTCACTGAATGGTAAGTCTTTCTTCTTAGACTCAGTCTCAGCATCCTGAAGGTAACTCAATGAGTGACTGTTCACTCAGTGACTTAATTGTTATTTACAGTTATACAACACTTAAGGTATTTTATATTCAAATCCTAGACTAAGATCATTGGTCACTGAACTTGACCCAACAATAATAATAATAATTTTTGACGTATTTAATTTTTCAACCCGTGTATCGGTGTATGAGTGGGTTAAACTTAAATTTACATAAAAAAGAATTACATGAGTTGTGATTATATGAGATAGTAAAACAATACTTTTTCAGATATTCTTACTTAATCTCATATAAAGAAATAACATTTGTCGTTCATATATGTACAATATCGTGTATTCGTTTACATATCACAGTAACTCGTGATTTAATTTTGATATTCATAATTTATGCATATACATTTTTTTAAAGTTTAAGGGTGTTTATTAAATTTATAAAGTAATTAAACAATATAATTGACAAGTTTACTTAATTTCATACAATTTATTTAAAATTCAACAACTAAAATTTTATTAATTACTCTCTCCGTTTGTTAGTTTTTTTTTTCTTTTTTTATAAAATTGACGCATGTTTGTATACATATTTATTGTGTTAGATGAAATTTAGATAAGTTTGACGAGTGTCAATTTTGACTTTTATTGACAAACAAATTATTCGATTTCAAAATTGAACTCTTTAATGTATAATTATAAATATAAAAATGTATTTGTCATTTTGTATATTCTTTTATTATCTATACTACATAATAATGTATTTAGGACTTCTTATAAAAGTAAGTCTTAAAAATATAAGCCTACACATGCCACTATAATTAGTAATTCATATAATTAAAAAAAGAAAAATATTGTATAATACTTTAATGCACATAATTTTCAGACATACAAGACAAGAAGTATAGCGTACACCACTTTAATTCACATATTAAAAAATAAAAAAATAAAAATCACATTAATGCTATTTAATATAGTCAATTAATTAACTCATCAATAAATACAATTAATACAGTTATTAAAACACCTTTAACATAATAAGTACAAATTATCAATCATATTGTACAACTAAATTAAACACAATTCCTACATTAAATGTCACTAATACAAATAATATTCAAGCCCGAACGGGCAACAAGCCAAATGGGCTTGAGCCCGAATGGGCGCATGCCAAAGGGGCTCGAGCTCGAACGGGCACGGGCTAAACGAAATTATTGAAATCCGTAAATTTATTGTCAAAAAAAACATAATAAACTAAAAACATGATTCACTTGAAAGTTTTATATCAGGGTATATGCCGCCGAAACGCGCGGGTACCATGCATTAAATGTCACTAATACAAATAATAAATCACATTATTCAAATATGAAAGCCCAAACGGGCAAAATGGGCTTGAGCCCGAACAGGCACGGGCCAAGTTCGGGATCGAGCTAAATGTAATTCTTGATATCCGTAAATTTATTGTAAAAAAAAACATACTTTAATAAACTAAAATACATGATTCATCGGAAAATTTTATTTCAGGGTAACCGCCGTCGCAACGTGAGGGTATCCTGCTAGTTATATATAAGAGATTTTGTGCAATATTTCATTATTTAAGATTAGTTAGTTTTCTTTTTTGCCAATTTTTTCTCACATCCTGTATTATCGATCCGCTATGTAATCTTGAAACAATTTGTCACAAATATCTCATTAAATAACAGAACATATTTTTTACAACTAATTAAAGGAGAATACTGTAATCTTTTTATAAGAAGGATATCGGAATTGATATACATTCCAAGTTAGATT
Organism: Chrysanthemum makinoi; assembly: GCA_910596185.1. Taxonomy (NCBI): domain Eukaryota; kingdom Viridiplantae; phylum Streptophyta; class Magnoliopsida; order Asterales; family Asteraceae; genus Chrysanthemum; species Chrysanthemum makinoi. The sequence continues at coordinate 327,182,926 of OU343220.1, read as the reverse complement.
GTGATAATCGTTGCTAAATTTTTTAAAAGTAACTTAGAAAGGAAGAACATTCCTAATATAAATGAAATCTTTTCTATATATTCACCATAATTAACCACGAAAGCCTATAAGTTAACCTTCTCATTCTCATGCACGCAACATAACAATAACATCATGCCTCGTGACAAACTAATCGATCCGGAAGACATCGATGAATCCTCCTCTATCATGTCTTGTCGCAAACTGACCGGTAGTTGTTGTGGAGGCATCGATGAATACTCCTCTTTCATGTCTCGTCGCAAACAGCCGATCGATAGTTATCGGGGAGGCATCGATGAATACTCCTCTTTCATGTCTCATCCCCAACTAAACGATAGTTATTGGGACGACGACATCGATGACGATGAATACTTCTCTATCATGTCCAAACTAATCGATAGTTATCAGGGAGAAGAAGATACAAAAAAGAAAGGTATAGTAGATTCAGAACTACTTAAACCTATTGATAACTTCGGTGACTCTAGAAAAGAAAGTAATGATTTGCCTTCGCCTCATCACAAACTAATCGATACTTCAGAAGAAGAAGAAGAAGAAGAAGATACGAAAAAGAAAGGTATTGTACATTCAGAACCACTAAAACCTATTGACTTCGATGACTCTAGAAAAAAAAGTAATGATTTGCCTTCGCCTCAACACAAACTAATCGATACTTCAGAAGAAGAAGAAGAAGAAGAAGATACGAAAAAGAAAGGTATGGTAGATTCAGAACCACTTGAACCTATTGACTTCGACTACTCTAGAAAAAAAAGTGATGGTTCGCCTTCGGGTACTAGTTGCTTGATTTGCATGGATGTGTTTCCAACCATTGTCTTACATGCATGGCCACCCCCATGCATGAAGAGAAAAAACTACCACCCCGTTTGTAAGGATTGTTTCCTGAACTATGTCATGCAAAAGTTTCGAGAGAGCGATTTTGGAGAAGAGTTATCCATCAAGTGTCCGAAAGACGACTGTAAGGATATGATGACACCACAGGATCTTCAAACAGTTATACCAGAAGATGTTCTTACAAGATGGAGGAATGCGATAAAGCGTAGCAAGATTCTTCCCGAAGAAAAACGGAATGACGATTTTACACAAACAAGGCTTGGCAGCTGGTAATTTATACTAGACTCACTATATATTACTAACTTTTATTTATTATGTTTGGCTAAATTAGTGATTGTTTTTGTATTTATCTTACTTAAGAACTAAATTAAACTCGTTATATAATCGTTCGGGCAATTGTTTTTAAAAAAATATCATACTTTTTGGGATATTTAGCAATTTTTTTTACATTTTTTCCACTCTTAGGTAATAGAATTTTTTTTTCTGAAGGCAAAAATTTCTCAAAGTACCCAAAAAAGGAGAATTTGAAAGATAAATACCCAAAAAATTAAAAAAATTTGTTTTGTTCACTACCCACAAAAACAATTGATGCAAGTATGATACTTTTTAAAAATATTTGCTACCACGTTTTTCCCCGATAGTAAATTCCAGATTGGTGCATGGTGAGATTAGTAGTTTTTATTGAAGGTGTTGTAATCTACTTAGGTTTTTATTTATCGAATATCTAATTCCTTTTTCGTTATAGGTTGTTACATCCTTACAGAATTATAATATTACAGTAGATAATTAAGCATTTAACCCTCTAATTATAAAATTTGTGAATTAATTGGCAAATATGTAGAATATACATTGATGGTTATAAAAGATGTTTAAAAACTAGAATCGAATGAATTCTTATAGTTGTAAGTTTTCATTTATTCATAAAACTAGAGTTTAAATTATTCCGGCCAAAAATCATTACGCTATTACAAAAAGCGTTTAAACGAAGAAAATTGTTCAAAGAAAAAGTTTATCGCCTTTTTTTGTTACTGTGTACTCAATGAAATATTCTAGCAACTTAATCTAATAGTTTCTTAATTCTTGTTTTTCCTGTTCAGGTTTGACCATTACAGTCGTGGGCGATTCGGACAACTACTTAAATATACTTGATTGTGGAAGATAAAGAAACCAAGAGAGATAATATTATTGATTTTCGCTTTTTTTTTTTTTGCAAATGGGACTTTTACATTTTTTTTAATTCTTTTAGAAATTATATTTATAATTTTTTGTTAACTTTTTAAGTTATTATTTTCATACATAGTATTATTTTTACTCTTTTGAAGGTTTATGACCAATTAAGTAAGTTAGACCATTAATTTATACTTGTAATAATATATTTACGGATTGCTTGTTTATACATCCAAACACAACTAGTTCTGATTTTTTAAGTAGAAAATCAGTTTTTCATAAGTAGGTTAGAAGCTACTTAACCTAAAACCTTTTATAAATAAATTTGATTGAAAATTCCTATTGAAATTCTTACTTTTATACAAAAATTCTTTTATAAAATAAGCAAATTCAAACACTAGTTCCAAAAGTACTTATTTTATAAGTGCTTATTTAATACGTATAAACTTGGTTTATCAAATTGTGAGTAATTTTTAGGTAAAGCTTGATACATTAAATGTATAATCACTTGAAAATAAAATCGATCTTTACTCGTAGAATATATACGGTAAAAAAAAAAAAAAAAAAAAACTCTTGTATTAAATGAGAAAATTAGTTCAAAAAAAATTGTCAAAGTTGTATACGTTTTTGCAACGCACTATAAAATTTCATGGAAGTATTTATATTTTCAATTTTTGTTATTTGTTTACTTTATTTACTTGAGGCATATTTTATTCGTTTCGCCGAGTATTAAAAAACTAAAGCCTGATCATATTTTTATTATATGTATTTACCATCATCGTTGCTAAAGTACAAAGATAACTTAAAATTTAAAGTATACTTTCCTTGTTTTTAGAAATACTAAAATTTAAGATTATCTTCAAAATCATTAAGGGATTTTGATAATCTTCAACTTTTAAACAACCTATTTTTAGGGGGGCGGGTTGAGGTGTTTAGCAACGATCAAAATTATGAACGTGAATATGGCCCAGCCCATTAAAGGTGCATGGAAACAAATATTTTGTATCGGATTGAGATTCTTAAGTCTCAAATAGTCAAGTGTTATTAATATGGGTGGGGATATTTATCAATGTTCTAAAAGGCGTGAGGCGTGGCATGGCGGCATAGCCACGTCTCAAGCCTTACAAGCTTTTGCGAAGCCTTTGTGTTTTATAACGCGTGCTTAAGGCGGCAAAAAAATATTTATAGATTTATGTATTTATAATTTTGTATCATTTTTTAAGAGGAATTTTAATAACTAAAGCCCCAATTTCAAATAACCAGACCCAAATATGAGGCTAAAATAGGAATTAAGTTTTGAAATAACGAGGCCCAAGAAGGAAATAGCCCAAATACTAGAAATTCAAGCCCAAATCCGTAAATCCTTTAAATTCTTCTAAAAATGGCGCCACGCCTTACCAAAAGGCGCGCCTTATCTCACGCTTTTCACACGACGCCTAGCGCTTGGTTCATTTCGTGGCTCCGAGGCCACGCCTCGCGCCTTGGCGGCGCCATGGCGCGCCTTTTAGAACACTGATATTTATATATTTTTTTTATACATAAATCATAATTGTGCATTACTGTCTTGTATATATCAACCTCATATTAATATTGTGAGAGAAAGTATAATGAGTCTCTTGTTTTAATCAGTAGTAACTCGATTGTATCGTTTTCTTATTTTAATTTGGTTATCATGACTAACATGAGAAGTTAACTTAAGATAAATCCTTATCATTTGTATTTGTTCTCTCGATTAGACATGGGAGGAATGCTAGAATATAGTCAACTGAGCCTGAGCATGTCAAAGGTCAAGCTTAAGCTAGCTTAATTGTTTGAGAATTCAGTTTGAGCTTGAACTCATTCCGAGTATTATACTTTTAGTTCGAGTGTGCTCGTCACATATTTTACACGCACGAGTTTGGTTCGGGCTCTGATTCATTTTTTCATATGCCTAAAAAAATGTCTTATTTAGTCCACTAGTTTTGAGCTCGTTTATTTAATTTAAAATCGTTTAAGATGAGAGATATGAAACTACACTTATTTACTCTGTGTCATATATTAACTCATTAAAAAAAATTTGTCCGACTAAGCTTGCAAGCCTGATCAGGCTATACATATAAAATTGTCTTTTAGCTTTTTAAGAACAGCTTGTCACGAGCTTTTACCGTTAGTTATTACTAATAGCTCAAAACTTAGTTCCCTTCCTTATGGACATAAGATATGGGTCGAATGCAAACTTTACTTGAATATGGATGCAGAGTTGTCTGATAATGGCTATGTTTGGCGCAGAGCTTTTTGAAGCTTTTTTAAGCGATGAGCGGTGAGGAATGAGCTTTTTTATTTTTAGTGTTCGTTTGGTAAAGGAGCGGTGAGCTTTGTATTTTTAAGAAAACTCATTTTTCCAACGCTTTAAGTTTGCAATGAAACAATCATCATTTCTACTGCATCTTCACATTTTTTTCGCTAAACATAGCCAATAACTTATGCTTCAAAAAAGCTGTAACATTACATTTGCTTTTTCTTAAAATATAAATTTCTATAGATTACCAAACCAATCACATGAAAATAAAATATTCAACACATCGAGTCAAATAAAAGAAAGTGCTTAAAAAAGCAAAGCTTTATTTTGCAATAATGAGTCAGCCTTCAATAATTACACATCTTATATTTGCTTGCCTACAAACAGCTTAATATGGGCCTTACCACTAAACAAGACCTTTGTAGGTCCTTTATGTTCCACTTTAACTTTTAAGTTTTAACCATGGTACTTTTCAGTTTTCACCTCTTGGCCTTTAACCTTCATTCCAAAAAACCTTCTTCCTTTTTCAAATTTTAAATCAACCATTCTATACCTAATATGCGACATTATTTACTATATGTGATATGACTCGTACCCGTGATGCCGGTTTATCTTTTTGGACTTTCTTGTTAGCACGACGTCGAAAAAACGAATTTGAAGAAACATCAATCAGGAAAAGCTGAATGGTTTATGATGTCGGCTAATGATTTTTAAATGTATCACCTAAGGTTAAATCAAAGGAAATGATGAGTAAGTTACATGTTTAGTTGTAAAGGTTATATGGACATTGGTTTTTAATTATGATTAACCTTTTTGTAGAGTTTATGCTTTAGTTTGAATTTTTAAAATCTAGTGTAATAATGAATCATGACAATATGTACTGCGTAGGAAGTAGTCAAATGTAACTATCGAGTCATTTGACGATGTGCGAGGTGTCAATCGCGACAGGCCACAGCTTTAGAGGCTTCAAAATATATTTTTTTTTATATATTTTCGGGCCTCAAAATTTACTTCCAACATCAAAATGTTAACGATATATGAAATTATGTTCTAAATATTTGTTAATTTGATATTCAAGTGGTTAAAAGTCACGAAAAACTCATAAAAATTAAAGGTAATAGTTAAAAATATATCTTTAACGTCATGTTTAAATATTATATAAACTTTTGCACAGGACCTTTAATAACTCAACTACGGCACTGGTAACTATCTGGCATTGACAATGTAAAACTAAGGGGGTAATAACCTGGACAAAATTAACAAAGCTAAAAGGGGTCGACTCTTTTACATTTTTCACATATACTTTTACTTCTCAAAAAGAAATTAATAGTTAAGTTCCTAATTTTTATTTTTTTACATTCAACAATATTTACGAGTGACTTTCTGTACCTATTGCGTTCTTAATATACCGTACTTTGAATTGACGAGATCTATGCGAAATTGGGGTATTCAAAAAGAGGTGTGATTTGCACACTCTGTCACTCTAATAAATGTTTAGGACACTTAAATTTCGAGTATCTTGATATATATATCTAAACATTCTAAATTTAAATATTTTAATTATTTATAAAAGTGTGCAAATCGACTTCTTTAAAAAAAATATGTTTAGTGTCCATGAAACAGATAGGAGTATAAACAAAAAATAAGTCACGTGAGAACTGTTTTATCAAATCGACTCCTTGTTTTATCAAAAACAAAACTATAGAAAAACACTGGCACGTGTGTGTACATACAAACTATTATTGAATTTGGTACATCAAGATTTTTTTTATTTAAATTTAAAGTATGACTTATGAGGAGTATAAAATGTGATACGAAACTTTGGATATCCTTTCAAACTTACAGCCTTCGGTACGGTGCGTTATAGCTCAAGTCATTGGCTTTGGTGCGAGTCTATGACGCGAGATACCATATCAAAAGTCGGCGGAAAGGTTGTGGCGCCGTAGTCACCTGCTCACGCGAAACGTGCGATATATTACAACTCATTTACACGCCAATATTTGAATTATCTTGCGCCTATAACTTAAGCTTTAGAAAGTTGTCTTAACTTATATTCTAGTGTACGTGTTGTAATTTGTAAAAACATGCGTGATTTAGTCATTATACTTGACTTGGTCATTATTTAAAAAGGGTACACACTAAATGTAGCAATAATAAAAGAGAAAAGATACATGTACCTAAACTTAGACTTAAAATCACTTGACATTATTTTAATGGGTTGTAAAATAAGCGGGTCACTATCTGCAGCCATCACGATGCTAACACTTAGTTTAGGTCTAAAGTTTAGGTCCATGTATCATTTCTCATAATAAAAAGTAGCTCGAATACATACCTTATCGATGCATTCATCTCGTTTTACCCAAGAAAAATGATAAGGGAACCTAAGCTTAACCCTAACTTTAAAACCTAAAACCAAATGACATCATCTTGATGGTTGTAAAATAAATAAGTATCTGTGTGTAGCTATCAAGATGATGCCATTTAATTTTATGTCTAAAATTAATCTTGAGTTTAAGTTTTTTTTATCATTTCTCTTTACCCAAATATGTACATTCATGAAGCTCTCATGCAACAAAAGAATATCCGTCAAATCAATTCTAGATCTTTGTCGTGTTCTGATTTGTATAAAGCAGCATGGAATCTATACTATTCACACAGATTATAAATATAGATTAGTAAAAAGCATATGCTTAAACATTGATATTTGGATTAATGAGGCTGCCCTCAGTAAGAAGGGTCAATCTTTCCCATTTTTTCATCGCCGTTTTCTCTCCGATCTTCGCGATTGGGTGCAGTAATCGACCACAAATATTGACACAAACGGGTAGAAAGCACAAGGTTTTATTTGTGAGATTTGTCGATCGCATACACGACTAAGTTGGGAGGGATTTGACACACGATCGATTATGCCACAGTCACCTAAGTTTGAGAAATGTCGATGCATTGAAAACATGGTTGTGTTAGATAAAATTATTTGAACTTAACATGTAAAAATTACAATACACGCACGTAAGTTGTGAGGAATGACGTCAATAAAATTATACTCAGACTTGAAGTTAGGACGCGAAATCAATTGCATCAAAAAGTAGACTTGGGGGACTACAATTTTAGTTTTGACCTCAACTTAATCCGACAAACGATTAATTCTCTATGATCTTTCAAAGTTGACATAAAATTCTGCATAACATGTTGTTTTCAAAACAATCTGATAATCTTTTATATTTTGATCCACTTAAACTTTGAATAAAGGCCAAGAAAGTAGTCTTAGAGAACTATAAGTTTGGTTTAGACCTCAACTTAATCCGACGTACGGTTTATTCTCTATAATATTTTAAAGACAACACAAAATTCTGCAAACCTTACTATCCCATTTTCTTATTTGTCTAAAACGACCCAAAACCCAACATAAACTATACAAAACACTTTCATAGCTAAATATCAACTTATTAAACAATTTAAAATAACTTTTCAACATGTCTATAAGCAATTTACTAATTTAAGCACTAGTTTGGCCTTATGCCAAACACCTTTAAGAATAATAAGCTAACATCATCTTCTTCATTAATAAGAACAAACTCATAATCTCTAAACGACTAAACGTATCTTCACAAATTCTGAACCTGGTCATTCTCTAATCCATAAAACATGCTACCATAGTCTACGATCATCAAACATATGCAAAACATGGTAATCTTAACTAAAATCATACATCACCAAAACCTTGAATATTTCTTGTGAATATTTCTAGAGCCAAATGAAGTAATAAACATGTTTTCTTTGCCAAAAGATAAACTAGGTCACATCCCTATAGTCACATGTGTGACTATGGGGTAATTTTCTGGATTTTAAGATGACTAGCACAAAAAGGCGAATTAGTAATTATGCTCAAAATGTGTACTTTGCACTATTTGTCATTTCTTTTAACTATTTTCACCGAAAGTCTTTATTTCTAATAAAACTTAACGGAAAGACTTTTCTAATTATTCTAAAGTTAATAAAATATTATTCTGATAAATCTGTAAAATTTAGAGTGTTACAGAGTTGGAAACAACTCACACAAGATTGGTGTAGTTGATGTTTATGTTTTTAAAGAAGATAAAAACTGGAGAGATTTGATATTAATTTGGTTAAATGAAAGATATCGTTTGGTGAAGATAAAGAGGGGAGATAAGAAATGAGATGTGATTTATTGGTTAATAAGAAGACAAAAAAATTGTGGGTTAAGAAGAGATTTGGTGTTTCCGACTTTGCGACGGCAGAGCACGTTTTTCGTTAATGATCTGGGGTGGTGGTGGTTTCTGTTGTAGTGGTCGTGATGTGAGGGTGTGTTTGGTTGGTTATGAAGAATAATCAAAGATGGTGATGGTGATATGTGATAGGTTGTGAGTTTATGTTTTTTCGTGGTAACGATGAAAAAAGACGAAGATAAGGGTATTTAAAAGAAAAATATCAAAGGAAAAAATCAGAAAAAAGAACATAGGGATTTCATTTTAAGCGTACCATTAGGATGAAATCAAACTTAGAGAGCGTTTGGTTTGTTAACGGGAATCATTTTGGGGAGTATGAGATTTGCGTTTCATATCTATATTTTAAAATAAAACCAATCAATCAAACAATTTTGGAACTATACGAATGAAAAATGAGGCAACTTTAATCGTAAAAGTAAAAATATCTTTACCGCTATAGTTTTTTTTAAACTGAAGAAAAGGAGTATAGGTGGTTGTTGGTAGGGACAAATGGAGTTATTTATTAATGAGAAAGAACTGTCAAGTATAGTCCCTCCTATAGTAAACCCAAAAGAAAACATCTCTATCTGACATAAACCCACTCACTCATTCCAGCTCACTCACTCCTCACTTCACTTGTACCGCCACTATTCCTCCCTTCCCCCAATTTTTCAAAATCAAAATCCCTTTCCTTCTTCACTCATTCACAATGAACTGATTAATTTCACTCTCATCACAAATGAATAAAATGAGCACCACCATCACTATTTATTTATTCTTCTTTCTAATAATAGTAACTTCTTCTTCTTCAGCTACTACTACACTAGAACAAAAGGAAACTAGTAAAACATACATTGTGCGTGTCCAACACGATGCCAAACCCTCAATCTTCCCTACTCACACTCACTGGTACCACTCCCTTGCCACGTCATCACCACCTTCCAATAACAACAAAATCATCCACATTTACGACACCGTTTTCCACGGCTTCTCAGCCAAGCTCACCCCCCTCGAAGCTTCCACTCTCCTCTCCTCATCCCCATCCATCCTCCAAATCATCCCTGAGCAGGTCAGGCGCGTGCACACCACGCGCTCCCCCGAGTTTCTGGGCCTCAAAACCTCCGACACGTCAGGTTTGTTAAAAGAGTCGGATTTCGGGTCGGATCTTGTTATCGGAGTACTTGACACCGGGATTTGGCCAGAGAGGGAGAGCTTTAACGACAGAGGGCTAGGTCCGGTGCCGGGAAAGTGGATTGAATGGGTCGCCGTAATACTGAATATGACCCAACAGGTCTCTAAATTTTGGGTCATCAGCAGATTTGGACATTTTTCATCAAAAGTTTGAACATTTATAACTTTTTAACCGTAACTCCATTTTCACCGAATTACCTGTCAAAAAAATCCGTGAGAACGAGGAGAAAGTCATGTTGAATATGACCCAACGGGTCAACATATTTCTGAGTATGATCCAATGGATCACCATAATACTGAATATGATCTAACGGGTCGTCATAATTCTAAATATAACCCAATTGGTCGACATAATTCCAAATATGATCCAATGGGTCACCGTAATACTGAATATGACCCAACTTCTCTAAATTTTTGGGTCATCTCCAGATATTGACATTTTGCATCTAAAGTTTAAACATTTATAACTTTTGAACCGTAACTCCATTACATAATTCTGAGTATGATCCAATGGGTCACCATAATACTGAATATGATTCAACTGGTCATCATAATTCTAAATATAACCCAATTGGTCGACATAATTCCAAATATGATCCAACGTCGCTTGTAATCTGAATATGACCCAACATGTCTCTAAATTTTGGGTTATCTACAGATTTGGACATTTAGCATCTAAAGTTTAAACATTTATAACTTTTGAACCGTAACTCCATTTTCACCGAATTACCGGTCAAAACATCCGTGAGAACGAGGAGAACGTAATGTTGAATATGACCCAACGGGTCGACATAATTATGAGTATGATCCAATGGGTCACCATAATACTGAATATGATCCAACGGGTCATCATAATTCTAAATATAACCTAATTGGTCGACATAATTCCAAATATGATCCAATGGGTCGCCGTAATACTGAATATGACCCAACAGGTCTCTAAATTTTGGGTCATCTCCAGATTTGGACATTTCGCATCAAAAGTTTGAAAACTTATAACTTTTGAACCGTAACTCCAATTTCACCAAATTACCTGTCAAAACATCCATGAGATTGAGGAGAACGTCATGTAGAATATGACCCAACGGGTCGACATAATTCTGAGTATGATCCAATGGGTCACCATAATACTGAATATGATTCAACGGGTCATCATAATTCTAAATATAACCCAATTGGTCGACATAATTCCAAATATGATCCAACGGGTCGCCGTAATACTGAATATGACCCAACAGGTCTCTAAATTATGGGTCATCTCTAGATTTGGACATTTTGCATCAAAAGTTTAAACATTTATAACTTTTGAACCGTACCTCCATTTTCACCGAATTACCTGTCAAAACATCCATGAGAACGAGGAGAATGTCATGTAGAATATGACCCAACGGGTCGACATAATTCTGAGTATGATCCAATGGGTCACCATAATACTGAATATGATCCAACGGGTCCTCATAATTCTAAATATAACCCAATTGGTCGACATAATTCCAAATATGATCCTATGGGACGCCGTAATACTGAATACTACCCAACAGGTCTCTAAATTTTGGGTCATCTCCAGATTTCGACATTTTGAATCAAAAGTTTAAACATTTATAACTTTTGAACCGTAACTCCATTTTCACCGAATTACCTGTCAAAACATCCGTGAGAACGAGGAGAACGTCATGTTGAATATGACCCAACGGGTCATCATAATAATAAATATAACCCAATTGGTCGACATAATTCTAAATATGATCCAATGGGTCACCATAATACTGAATATGACCCAACAGGTCTCTGAATTTTGGGTCATCTCCAGATTTGGACATTTTGCATCAAAAGTTTAAACATTTATAACTTTTGAACCGTAACTCCATTTTCACCTAATTACCTGTCAAAACATCCGTGAGAACGAGGAGAACGTCATGTTGAATATGACCCAACGGGTCGACATAATTCTGAGTATGATCCAATGGGTCACCATAATACTGAATATGATCCAACGGATCGTCATAATTCTAAATATAACCCAATTGGTCGACATAATTCCAAATATGATCCAATGGGTCGCCGTAATACTGAATATGATCCAACGGGTCTCTAAATTTTGGGTCATCTCCAGATTTGGACATTTTGCATCAAAAGTTTGAAAACTTATAACTTTTGAACCGTAACTCCATTTTCACCGAATTACCTGTCAAAACATCCGTGAGAACGAGGAGAACGTCATGTAGAATATGACCCAACGGGTCGACATAATTATGAGTATGATCCAATGGGTCACCATAATACTGAATATGATCCAACGGGTCATCATAATTCTAAATATAACCCAATTGGTCGACATAATTCCAAATATGATCCAACGTGTCGCCGTAATACTGAATATGTCCCAACAGGTCTCTAAATTATGGGTCATCTCAAGATTTGGACATTTTGCATCAAAAGTTTAAACATTCATAACTTTTGAACCGTACCTCCATTTTCACCGAATTACCTGTCAAAACATCCTTGAGAACGGGGAGAACGTCATGTTAAATATGACCCAACGGGTCGACATAATTCTGAGTATGATGAAATGGGTCACCATAATACTGAATATGATCCAACGGGTCATCATAATAATAAATATAACCCAATTGGTCGACATAATTCCAAATATGATCCAATGGGTCGCCATAATACTGAATATGACCCAACAGGTCTCTAAATTATGGGTCATCTCCAGATTTGGACATTTTGCATCAAAAGTTTAAACATTTATAACTTTTGAACCGTAACTCCATTTTCACCGAATTACCTGTCAAAACATCCGTGAGAACGAGGAGAACGTCATGTTGAATATGACCCAACGGGTTGACATATTTCTGAGTATGATCCAATGGGTCACCATAATACTGAATATCATCGAATGGGTCGTCATAATTCTAAATATAACCCAATTGGTCGACATAATTCCAAATATGATTGAATGGGTCGCCGTAATACTGAATATGACCCAACAGGTCTCTAAATTTTGGGTCATCAGCAGATTTGGACATTTTTCATCAAAAGTTTGAACATTTATAACTTTTTAACCGTAACTCCATTTTCACCGAATTACCTGTCAAAAAAATCCGTGAGAACGAGGAGAAAGTCATGTTGAATATGACCCAACGGGTCAACATATTTCTGAGTATGATCCAATGGATCACCATAATACTGAATATGATCTAACGGGTCGTCATAATTCTAAATATAACCCAATTGGTCGAAATAATTCCAAATATGATCCAATGGGTCACCGTAATACTGAATATGACCCAACAGGTCTCTAAATTATGGGTCATCTCCAGATTTGGACATTTTGCATCAAAAGTTTAAACATTTATAACTTTTGAACCGTAACTCCATTTTCACCGAATTACCTGTCAAAACATCCGTGAGAACGAGGAGAACGTCATGTAGAATATGACCCAACGGGTCGACATAATTCTGAGTATGATCCAATGGGTCACCATAATACTGAATATGATCCAACGGATCATCATAATTCTAAATATAACCCAATTGGTCGACATAATTCCATATATGATCCAACGGGTCGCTGTAATACTGAATATGACCCAACATGTCTCTAAATTTTGGGTTATCTACAGATTTGGACATTTAGCATCAAAAGTTTGAACATCTATAACTTTTGAACCGTAACTCCATTTTCACCGAATTACCTGTCAAAACATCTGTGAGAACGAGGAGAACGTCATGTAGAATATGACCCAACGGGTCGACATAATTCTGAGTATGATCCAATGGGTCACCATAATACTGAATATGATCCAACGGGTCGTCATAATTCTAAATATAACCCAATTGGTTGACATAATTCCAAATATGATCCAACGGGTTGCCGTAATACTGAATATGACCCAACAGGTCTCTAAATTTTGGGTCATCTCCAGATTTGGACATTTTGCATCAAAAGTTTGAATATTTATAACTTTTGAATCGTAACTCCATTTTCACCAAATTACCTGTCAAAACATCCGTGAGAACGAGGAGAACATCATGTTGAATATGACCCAACGGGTCGACATATTTCTTAGTATGATCCAATGGGTCACCATAATACTGAATATGATCCAACGGGTCGTCATAATTCTAAATATAACCCAATTGGTCGACATAATTCCAAATATGATCCAATGGGTCACCGTAATACTGAATATGACCCAACAGGTCTCTAAATTTTGGGTCATCTCCAGATTTGGACATTTTGCATCAAAAGTTTGAAAACTTATAACTTTTGAACCGTAACTCCAATTTCACCAAATTACCTGTCAAAACATCCATGAGAACGAGGAGAACGTCATGTAGAATATGACCCAACGGGTCGACATAATTATGAGTATGATCCAATGGGATCCAACGGGTCATTATAATTCTAAATATAACCCAATTGGTCGACATAATTCCAAATATGATCCAATGGGTCGCCGTAATACTGAATATGACCCAACATGTCTCTAAATTATGGGTCATCTCCAGATTTGGACATTTTGCATCAAAAGTTTAAACATTTATAACTTTTGAACCGTAACTCCATTTTCACCGAATTACCTGTCAAAACATCCGTGAGAACGGGGAGAACGTCATGTTGAATATGACCCAACGGGTCGACATAATTCTGAGTATGATCCAATGGGTCACCATAATACTGAATATGATCCAACGGGTCCTCATAATTCTAAATATAACCCAATTGGTCGACATAATTCCAAATATGATCCAATGGGTCGCCGTAATACTGAATATGACCCAACAGGTCTCTAAATTTTGGTTCATCTCCGATTTCGACATTTTGAATCAAAAGTTTGAATATTTATAACTTTTGTACCGTAACTCCATTTTCACCGAATTACCTGTCAAAACATCCGTGAGAACGAGGAGAACGTCATGTTGAATATGACCCAACGGGTTGACATATATTTCTGAGTATGATCCAATGGGTCACCATAATACTGAATATGATCCAACGGGTCATCATAATAATAAATATAACCCAATTGGTCGACATAATTCCAAATATGATCCAATGGGTCACCATAATACTGAATATGACCCAACAGGTCTCTAAATTATGGGTCATCTCCAGATTTGGACATTTTGCATCAAAAGTTTAAACATTTATAACTTTTGAACCGTAACTCCATTTTCACCAAATTACCTGTCAAAACATCCGTGAGAACGAGGAGAACGTCATGTTGAATATGACCCAACGGTCGACATAATTTGAGTATGATCCAATGGGACACCATAATACTGAATATGATTCAACGGGTCATCATAATTCTAAATATAACCCAATTGGTCGACATAATTCCAAATGTGATCCAATGGGTCGCCATAATACTGAATATGACCCAACAGGTCTCTAAATTTTGGGTCATCTCCAGATTTGGACATTTCGCATCAAAAGTTTGAAAACTTATAACTTTTGAACCGTAACTCCAATTTCACCAAATTACCTGTCAAAACATCCATGAGATTGAGGAGAACGTCATGTAGAATATGACCCAACGGGTCGACATAATTCTGAGTATGATCCAATGGGTCACCATAATATTGAATATGATCCAACGGGTCATCATAATTCTAAATATAACCCAATTGGTCGACATAATTCCAAATATGATCCAACGGGTCGCCGTAATACTGAATATGTCCCAACAGGTCTCTAAATTATGGGTCATCTCTAGATTTGGACATTTTGCATCAAAAGTTTAAACATTTATAACTTTTGAACCGTAACTCCATTTTCACCGAATTACCTGTCAAAACATCCGTGAGAACGAGGAGAACGTCATGTTGAATATGACCCAACGGGTCGACATAATTCTGAGTATGATCCAATGGGTCACCATAATACTGAATATGATCCAACGGGTCATCATAATTCTAAATATAACCTAATTGGTCGACATAATTCCAAATATGATCCAATGGGTCGCCGTAATACTGAATACGACCCAACAGGTCTCTAAATTATGGGTCATCTCCAGATTTTGACATTTTGCATCTAAAGTTTAAACATTTATAACTTTTGAACCGTAACTCCATTTTCACCGAATTACCTGTCAAAACATCCGTGAGAACGAGGAGAACGTCATGTAGAATATGACCCAACGGGTTGACATATTTCTGAGTATGATCCAATGGGTCACCATAATACTGAATATGATCCAACGGGTCATCATAATTCTAAATATAACCCAATTGGTCGACATAATTCCAAATATGATCCAATGGGTCGCCGTAATACTGAATATGACCCAACAGGTCTCTAAATTATGGGTCATCTCCAGATTTGGACATTTTGCATCAAAAGTTTAAACATTTATAACTTTTGAACCGTAACTCCATTTTCACCGAATTACCTGTCAAAACATCCGTGAGAACGAGGAGAACGTCATGTAGAATATGACCCAACGGGTCGACATAATTCTGAGTATGATCCAATGGGTCACCATAATACTGAATATGATTCAACGGGTCGTCATAATTCTAAATATAACCCAATTGGTCGACATAATTCCAAATATGATCCAATGGGTCACCGTAATACTGAATATGACCCAACAGGTCTCTAAATTATGGGTCATCTCCAGATTTGGACATTTTGCATCAAAAGTTTAAACATTTATAACTTTTGAACCGTAACTCCATTTTCACCGAATTACCTGTCAAAACATCCGTGAGAACGAGGAGAACGTCATGTAGAATATGACCCAACGGGTCGACATAATTCTGAGTATGATCCAATGGGTCACCATAATACTGAATATGATCCAACGGGTCATCATAATTCTAAATATAACCCAATTGGTCGACATAATTCCAAATATGATCCAACGGTTCGCCGTAATACTGAATATGTCCCAACAGGTCTCTAAATTATGGGTCATCTCTAGATTTGGACATTTTGCATCAAAAGTTTAAACATTGATAACTTTTCAACCGTAACCCCATTTTCACCGAATTACCTGTCAAAACATCCTTGAGAACGGGGAGAACGTCATGTTAAATATGACCCAACGGGTCGACATAATTCTGAGTATGATGAAATGGGTCACCATAATACTGAATATGATCTAACGGGTCCTCATAATTCTAAATATAACCCAATTGGTCGACATAATTCCAAATATGATCCAATGGGACGCTGAAATACTGAATACTACCCAACAGGTCTCTAAATTTTGGGTCATCTCCAGATTTGGACATTTTGCATCAAAAGTTTAAACATTTATAACTTTTGAACCGTAACTCCATTTTCACCGAATTACCTGTCAAAACATCCGTGAGAACGAGGAGAACGTCATGTAGAATATGACCCAACGGGTCGACATAATTCTGAGTATGATCCAATGGGTCACCATAATACTGAATATGATTCAACGGGTCGTCATAATTCTAAATATAACCCAATTGGTCGACATAATTCCAAATATGATCCAATGGGTCGCCGTAATACTGAATATGACCCAACAGGTCTCTAAATTTTGGGTCATCAGCAGATTTGGACATTTTTCATCAAAAGTTTGAACATTTATAACTTTTTAACCGTAACTCCATTTTCACCGAATTAACTGTCAAAACATCCGTGAGAACGAGGAGAACGTCATGTTGAATATGACCCAACGGGTCGACATAATTCTGAGTATGATCCAATGGGTCACCATAATACTGAATATGATCCAACGGGTCGTCATAATTCTAAATATAACCCAATTGGTCGACATAATTCCAAATATGATCCAATGGGTCACCGTAATACTGAATATGACCCAACAGGTCTCTAAATTATGGGTCATCTCCAGATTTGGACATTTTGCATCTAAAGTTTAAACATTTATAACTTTTGAACCGTAACTCCATTTTCACCGAATTACCTGTCAAAACATCTGTGAGAACGAGGAGAACGTCATGTTGAATATGACCCAACGGGTCGACATAATTCTGAGTATGATCCAATGGGTCACCATAATACTGAATATGATCCAACGGGTCATCATAATTCTAAATATAACCCAATTGGTCGACATAATTCCAAATATGATCCAACGGGTCGCCGTAATACTGAATATGACCCAACAGGTCTCTAAATTTTGGGTTATCTACAGATTTGGACATTTTGCATCTAAAGTTTAAACATTTATAACTTTTGAACCGTAACTCCATTTTCACCGAATTACCTGTCAAAACATCTGTGAGAACGAGGAGAACGTCATGTTGAATATGACCCAACGGGTCGACATAATTCTGAGTATGATCCAATGGGTCACCATAATACTGAATATGATCCAACGGATCGTCATAATTCTAAATATAACCCAATTGGTTGACATAATTCCAAATATAATCCAATGGGTCGCCGTAATACTGAATATGACCCAACAGGTCTCTAAATTATGGGTCATCTCCAGATTTGGACATTTTGCATCAAAAGTTTAAACATTTATAACTTTTGAACCGTAACTCCATTTTCACCGAATTACCTGTCAAAACATCCGTGAGAACGAGGAGAACGTCATGTTGAATATGACCCAACGGGTCGACATAATTCTGAGTATGATCCAATGGGTCACCATAATACTGAATATGATCCAACGGGTCGTCATAATTCTAAATATAACCCAATTGGTCGACATAATTCCAAATATGATCCAATGGGTCACCGTAATACTGAATATGACCCAACAGGTCTCTAAATTATGGGTCATCTCCAGATTTGGACATTTTGCATCAAAAGTTTGAAAACTTATAACTTTTGAACCGTAACTCCAATTTCACCAAATTACCTGTCAAAACATCCATGAGAACGAGGAGAACGTCATGTAGAATATGACCCAACGGGTCGACATAATTCTGAGTATGATCCAATGGTTCACCATAATACTGAATATGATCTAATGGGTCATCATAATTCTAAATATAACCCAATTCGTCGACATAATTCCAAATATGATCCAACGTATCGCTGTAATACTGAATATGACCCAACATGTCTCTAAATGTTGGGTCATCTCCAGATTTGGACATTTTGCATCAAAAGTTTAAACATTTATAACTTTTGAACCGTAACTCCATTTTCACCGAATTACCTGTCAAAACATCCGTGAGAACGGGGAGAACGTCATGTTGAATATGACCCAACGGGTCAACATAATTATGAGTATGATCCAATGGGTCACCATAATACTGAATATGATTCAACGGGTCATCATAATTCTAAATATAACCCAATTGGTCGACATAATTCCAAATATGATCCTATGGGACGCCGTAATACTGAATACTACCCAACAGGTCTCTAAATTATGGGTCATCTCCAGATTTGGACATTTTGCATCAAAAGTTTAAACATTTATAACTTTTGAACCGTACCTCCATTTTCACCGAATTACCTGTCAAAACATCCGTGAGAACGAGGAGAACGTCATGTTGAATATGACCCAACGGGTCAACATAATTATGAGTATGATCCAATGGGTCACCATAATACTGAATATGATTCAACGGGTCGTCATAATTCTAAATATAACCCAATTGGTCGACATAATTCCAAATATGATCCAATGGGTCGCCATAATACTGAATATGACCCAACAGGTCTCTAAATTATGGGTCATCTCCAGATTTGGACATTTTGCATCAAAAGTTTAAAAATTTATAACTTTTGAACCGTAACTCCAATTTCACCAAATTACGTGTCAAAAAAATCCGTGAGAACGAGGAGAACGTCATGTTGAATATGACCCAACGGGTCGACATAATTCTGAGTATGATCCAATGGGTCACCATAATACTGAATATGATTCAACGGGTCGTCATAATTCTAAATATAACCCAATTGGTCGACATAATTCCAAATATGATCCAATGGGTCGCCGTAATACTGAATATGACCCAACAGGTCTCTAAATTATGGGTCATCTCCAGATTTGGACATTTTGCATCAAAAGTTTAAACATTTATAACTTTTGAACCGTAACTCCATTTTCACCGAATTACCTGTCAAAACATCCGTGAGAACGAGGAGAACGTCATGTTGAATATGACCCAACGGGTCGACATAATTATGAGTATGATCCAATGGGTCACCATAATACTGAATATGATCCAACGGGTCGTCATAATTCTAAATATAACCCAATTGGTCGACATTATTCCAAATATGATCCAATGGGTCGCCGTAATACTGAATATAACCCAACAGGTCTCTAAATTTTGGGTCATCTTCAGATTTGGACATTTTGCATCAAAAGTTTAAAAATTTATAACTTTTGAACCGTAACTCCATTTTCACCGAATTACCTGTCAAAACATCTGTGAGAACGAGGAGAACGTCATGTTGAATATGACCTAACGGGTCGACATAATTCTGAGTATGATCCAATGGGTCACCATAATACTGAATATGATTCAACGGGTCATCATAATTCTAAATATAACCCAATTGGTCGACATAATTCCAAATATGATCCAATGGGTCACCATAATACTGAATATGATCCAACGGGTCATCATAATTCTAAATATAACCCAATTGGTCGACATAATTCCAAATATGATCCAACGGGTCGCCGTAATACTGAATATGACCCAACATGTCTCTAAATTTTGGGTTATCTACAGATTTGGACATTTAGCATCAAAAGTTTGAACATTTATAACTTTTGAACCGTAACTCCATTTTCACCGAATTACGTGTCAAAAAAATCCGTGAGAACGAGGAGAACGTCATGTTGAATATGACCCAACGGGTCGACATAATTCTGAGTATGATCCAATGGGTCACCATAATACTGAATATGATCCAACGGGTCGTCATAATTCTAAATATAACCCAATTGGTCGACATAATTCCAAATATGATCCAATGGGTCGCCGTAATACTGAATATGACCCAACAGGTCTCTAAATTATGGGTCATCTCCAGATTTGGACATTTTGCATCAAAAGTTTAAACATTTATAACTTTTGAACCGTAACTCCATTTTCACCGAATTACCTGTCAAAACATCCGTGAGAACGAGGAGAACGTCATGTTGAATATGACCCAACGGGTCGACATAATTCTGAGTATGATCCAATGGGTCACCATAATACTGAATATGATCTAACGGGTCGTTATAATTCTAAATATAACCCAATTGGTCGACATTATTCCAAATATGATCCGATGGGTGGCCGTAATACTGAATATAACCCAACAGGTCTCTAAATTTTGGGTCATCTTCAGATTTGGACATTTTGCATCAAAAGTTTGAAAACTTATAACTTTTGAACCGTAACTTCATTTTCACCAAATTACCTGTCAAAACATCCGTGAGAACGAGGAGAACGTCATGTTGAATATGACCTAACGGGTCAACATAATTCTGAGTATGATCCAATGGGTCACCATAATACTGAATATGATTCAACGGGTCATCATAATTCTAAATATAACCCAATTGGTCGACATAATTCCAAATATGACCCAACGAGTCGTCATATTTCTGAGTATGATCCAATGGGTCACCATAATACTGAATATCATCTAACGGGTCCTCATAATTCTAAATATAACCCAATTGGTTGACATAATTCCAAATATGATCCAATTGGACGCCGTAATACTAAATATGAGCCAACGGGTCTCTAAATTTTGGGTCATCTCCAGATTTCGAGATTTTGCATCAAAAGTTTAAACATTTATAACTTTTGAACCGTAACTCCATTTTCACCGAATTACCTGTCAAAACATCTGTGAGAACGAGGAGAACGTCATGTTGAATATGACCCAACGGGTCGACATAATTCTGAGTATGATCCAATGGGTCACCATAATACTGAATATGATCCAACGGGTCGTCATAATTCTAAATATAACCCAATTGGTCGACATAATTCCAAATATGATCCAATGGGTCGCCGTAATACTGAATATGACCCAACAGGTCTCTAAATTATGGGTCATCTCCAGATTTTGACATTTTGCATCTAAAGTTTAAACATTTATAACTTTTGAACCGTAACTCCATTTTCACCGAATTACCTGTCAAAACATCCGTGAGAACGAGGAGAACGTCATGTTGAATATGACCCAACGGGTCGACATAATTATGAGTATGATCCAATGGGTCACCATAATACTGAATATGATTCAACGGGTCATCATAATCTATACTATATAATAAACAACTACATATTACAACTCTTTGAAGCAACCTAATTAATTAATGCGATGATGTGTCTTGAATCTGATTGGCTAGAGATTTAATGCGTACAACATCCTAAAGCTTCATTCTTCAATCCAGTGTTAACATAAAACTTCTTCGATACACTACATCAAAACCATTGACTAAAATGATGGACATTAAATTCTCTTCTTGATAATGCTTTCTCTATTTTTGTTAAGCAATTAATCTCCCCCTTTACAAGATCAGTTACAAATCCTCTAGAGCAATATCATCCTCTCCAATTCAAAAAACAAACACATATTCCAACGATTGAAGAAACAACACTTTCAACATCTCTTCAAAATTGCCCTTCAATTTTGATCTATGCGAATCATGGTTTTGCTGTCCACACCTTAAAACTTGTAATTATCGCATTATATTCAAATTTTTAGGGTTTGAATTTAAATCACATAGTACATGTATGTGATTAATTAGTTTTGTTTTGATTCAACTCAATATATGTGATTTGATTTAGTTCAGTTTAATTGTTGATGCAAAACCTCAAAACATTGGGGGAATACTCAATTTTTTCTTTTTGATTCTTGATACATAGGAACTATTTTCAGGTTCTATTTTTTATTCGTATTCTTCTAATTTTAACCATTTCATTGCTTTTATTTAAATCTTATTTATGTTTTTGGTTTGGTATTGAATTTGAGAACAAATGTTGGTGTCAAGATTGTTGGTTATTTATTACAGTTTCATATTTTGGTTGTAGAAAAAAGATGGTGATTAAAAAATCTAGATATCTGATATTAGTATCGATTGATTTTATTTATTTGATTTGACTAATTACCAATTTCATATTTTTGCATCAAAACCCATTGGAAAAACTGCTTTTATGGATTGATGGTAGACTATTTGTATGAATTGGTTTTTATAAATACTATAAACTAATTGATGTGGTTGTTTTAGAAGTGTGTGGTTGCTTCTTTTTCATGATTCAAGTATGTTTGTGTCATCATCTTTTTGTAGGCCAAAAGTGCATCACATGATGAGTCGATCAAATCGAATTTATGTTCTTCAACAATCAACCAGGTAATTGTTTTGGTTCGTGTTTATATCATCATTGATTGAGTTAAATTCTCAAAAAGTATGTAATTGTTTTTATGTTTGATGTTCGATTTCTGCTAAATATATTGTTTGGATTCGTAGCCAACTGCATACACACGATGTGTTTGATGAAATGTTCCTTTGTTTATTCAGATATAGAGTCTCAAATGTGAGATCGTTTAAGATGCATTATGTTACTCCTACCCAAAAAAGATACAAGAAAGAGCACAAAGGTATTATCTATGTATAATTGTTATTCATCAGATTGATTCACTTATCCATACTGTCTATTAACGGAAAAGTGTTATTGATCATTGAAAAATGTATTGTTGCTCCACAATACATTTGGTAGTTCAGTTAGATTAGAGATTAGAACCAATAGTGTATTTTTAGAAAATACCTAATTATCCCTCATTTGTCTAAATTTGTGTGCGTAGTTTGTGATTCACGATCGATTGTGGGTTGTCTTCCGGGTGGAGTTTATGGTCTTATCGTGTCAATTTCCTCTAGATTAAAAAATTTTTAAATCTAAATCGTTACCCGACGCTATAAAGAAACATATTTGACGTGTTCTGACCTATCGGGTTACGGTTGGTCGGGTTACATGTTTAATTAAGCACAAATCCATGTGAAAAAGCGCCAAAACCTTCAAAAGAAGAGAAAAAAAATGACATGCTTGTACTTGATTATGTATCAGCAACAAACAGATTCACCAAAACGAATATTAATTGCAAAAAAGGCATGACTGT
This sequence comes from Chrysanthemum makinoi, assembly GCA_910596185.1. Lineage (NCBI taxonomy): Eukaryota > Viridiplantae > Streptophyta > Magnoliopsida > Asterales > Asteraceae > Chrysanthemum > Chrysanthemum makinoi. The sequence continues at coordinate 327,159,138 of OU343220.1, read as the reverse complement.
TACATTGGAGATGTTGCTTCTTTGGGTTTCCAAGTTCCGAACAGATATTAGAGTATTTGTGTAGGCTTAAGAATGTCTCTGTACCAATAAACTGGCTTCTTTGTGTTGAAATGACTACTTAGTAAACCTCAATTGTGCAAGCGTTGGTAATTGAAATTGTTACTTAGTAAACCTCATTCAATTGTCTAAAAATCTTTTAAGAGTTGTGTAACATTTAATATAAGCATTGGGCACCTTACTTGGAAGATTTTGTTTTTCTGGTCGTGGAGTGAGCATTATAACATATTAACATATTATTTTCAGGTAATTTTCATTGGTGCACAACTCTTTTCATTTCTAAGTTGCAACCAATGTTAGATTTTAGGTATATGATAAATTTGGTTGATTAGGTTTTGACCACATTTATGTGTGCATGTACGTCGCAATGACGATATAGTAGTAAAAATGTATTACGTTTTTGTACTAACGGAAGGTTTGAAACTCTTTATCATGCTAACAATGTACGTACATATATTATCTTCTCTTTTACAGAGTGAAAGTATGCCGAAGCTTATCTTATGGTTCCATTTTTTATGGTAATTTTATTTTCATGTTATTTATGTAGGGATATTTTGAGGTTTCTAAACATTAAAAACTATTTAAAAATGGAGTTCACAAATATTTTCGGATTTTGATTAATATGAAAATGAGTTCCAACTTCAGACGTGATTTGAGGTTTTGCTAATACACTGGTGACTACCGCATATAATTAAGGGAGATGATAAATACACGGACAATTTTACTTCGCTCACATAATTTTATTGTTATTTTACCTTTATGCCCTCCTATAAGTTTTACCGTTTGACCTTTAATACACTTTACATCCCATTCACCTAATTTGTTCTTCTTCCTTTCCAGCAATCATCAAAACATCTAATATCACCACTTTTATCCTCCCCCCAACACACATCTTGAAAACCAAAGTAGATCTACGTATCAAACCAGTGCTTGCTTCCAGTCTATAACTTTATTTAAACTAATAAATTCGAATTTCCCTGTCGTATGATAAACAAATAAAGAAGATGTGATATCGGAATTTGCAAATTGATATCGTTTCAACGACACCTCGTCGTCCTAACTAATATTAAATGGGTTTAGACTAGCTAGAAGAAGGTAAAAAAATGTTTGTATATAATATGTACTGGTTCTTATTTTTCACTTGCACAAACTAGTTAGATTTTGTGAGGTTTTTGTATCGGCGGGGGCGATGATGGCAGTTTTTATCGATATCTTATCGGTGATTGAATTGTACTACGAGTCACTACACAAAACACTATAGCGATAAAACTGTTTGGATGATAAATAGTTGATCGTAGTCTACGAAATTGGGAGTCAACCATATGGAAAGTGCCAAAACAGTTGAATGTCAAATTTCAATAAATATCCGTGTGCGGAGTAAAACTCTCCGTGTAAGTATCAATCCCCTTTCAATTTGTCTCAATCCTAAAAAAACGCAGCCATCAATCCTACTTTCTCTAAACCAAACTCAGCTACCAACATAATCCTCTCACAAAATTTTTTCTTCCCAAAAACACAAAACCAACTACACACAAACACTTGGGTGGTTTCTTCCTGCTACATGTGGCGCCATCCGGTTGCGTTTTCCGGGACGATGTGGGCTGCGCCGTCCCATTGCGTTTTCCGGGATAACATCGCTGGGTACCCGCTCCTCTTAGAGATTACGATGTTACATGTTTTTCGACCAAGGTTCCTCTGTTTAAATGGCAGGTATAATTTTGGTAATCTCTTTTTTTAAATGTCATAGAATATTTATTTTCGGTTTAGATGTGGTAATGGTCAAACAAAATATTAGTATTGTGTTGCCTTGAAATGTGTAGCTACTAGGCTGAACAAAATCCTTTGGTACATCTTCTTACTTTCAAACTTTCCATTCTCTTTTTTTAGGGTAATTAGTAAAGTAAGTATCTATCTCAAAAAATTCGCTTATTCAAATTGTTTGAAAATGGATTTTTTTTTATTTTTTATATTTTTTTAATTAAGGAAACTGCTTCACACTTAGTATTAGGGTGTGTTTGGGATAAGGAAATGGGATCAAAGAAATGGAACTGATATAATTTCGCTTGTTTGGTAGACTAGAGAAACTATAAGGTGGAGACATTCAAATTTTCCATAAATGATTTTGTGTTTGTAAATTGATTTTCACTCCATCTAGTTAAGGAAACGGAGATCTTTACAATTTCTCTCAAAAGGGCTAAAGTCAAAAATTAAAGAGGGGTATAAGAAGCACTAAACTAATACTCCGTAATATTATTTTTCTATAAACTTCGCTTGAGTCAACTAAGATATGGTTCTTTGCTTATGAAGAAATCTGATGCACTGTTGATCTTTGGTCAACAAATTAAGGGTAAATCACACTCTACATACACTTTAAAGAAAGCACCTAATGGTGGTTTTGTTTTATTATTTCTTATTTTATTTTTAGGACAAGCATGGACATGTATGTGTGTCCTGTAGAATCCGTCCTCGCGTGCATACTAGGGTAGGGGTTTCGAGCATTCCATTTGAGTCAAATTACAAGGATACAATTACTATATTTGGAGGTATGTACTCTTTTCAGACGGGTATTTTATATAATAAATAAATAATAACACAAACAACGCCTCAATTAAGTGACCAATGAGTATGAGACTACGCGAAATAATAAAAGACCTAACCTTTGAATACAAACACATATAAGTCATGCAATCTTAATTCTAAAAAGCATAGTAACAATAAGTAAATTACCTAAATGACAGATGAATGATGTAATTGAATCTTCAGATCTTGTAAATTACCCATGATTTTGGTTTGTTCCATTGTTTTAATTTAGGGATGCTTTTAGGAATTGATAATTAGGGTTATGAGTAGGAAGAATATTGACGTGAACTTAAATGAAATCAAATGGAGTTCCACCATCAATTTAGTGTGCGTCCATGTATGGGTTTCTAATTTTCTATCTCTCTGGTTGTGTCATTTGCTTAATTTAGAATATTGCCACAACCATCAACCGCTGTTTTTTTCTTCTTTTTTTGTGAGGTTAAAGGAATTGTTTAAAGAGTGACCATTTAACTACTTTTTTAAAAACAACAATAATTTATTTATGGATTAATTTCATATATCACCCTACTTTGTAGATTAATTTCATATATACCCAAAGTGCAAGTATTAAATGCACAATGTACAATGTTTTTAATGCATGTTTAGGTATATATGAAATTTTCAACTAAAAGGAGGGGAGATATGAAATTGCCCCTTACTTATTACTTAACAAGGAAAGTTAAGAAAATATCTTACACATTTCTCTTCCGTTTACATCATAAAAAACTGAAATGATTGCCTTTGAATTTTCTAAAACAACCGAAACAATTTACATTTGATCAGGTTTTCCCGGTAGATGCCTCTCAAGACGACGTGTTTTTGGAAATCTCACATCTTGTAGATTGTGCCGTTTCTGGGCTGAAGGTACTTGCATTTTTGGCATTTAATTTGGTTTTGTCAAGCTATATCCAACATTTGTACTTCATCTTCTCCACCTGGAGAAACCTATCTGCTCTTTATTATGAATTTTGAACTTTATTTGGCAGGGGGAAAACATACAATATGTATGTAGAAGATGGACGTATGAGAGGCATCATTCCGCGCTCGTTGGGGAAATTTACAATGCGGAAAAAGAAACAACTTTTGTTGTAAAAATGACCGAGGTCCTTAAGAAGGTTAAAACAAAACTCATGGATCCATGTTGAAGTAAGGGCCTTAAGATGGAGACAATGTTGAGGCTATTGGTGAAGGCTGAAAGTAAAAGGTGTGTCAAGTTAATACTTAGCATGTAAAAAAAAATAACTTACAGGTTTGATGATTTTTTTATCCTTAAACTTTGTTTCACCATATAATTAAACCCATTAACTTAGTACAAATGTTATATGGGAAAATGATGCCCATTATTGGTTGAAGAAATTAGAAATTTATTTGACAAAGATATCAAGCTAAAATATCTTTGTCCGTAATTTGACTTGTAGCTCCGTGTAAGCATATGTATGTTTAGATGTTGCAAACTTGATAACTAATTCAACACTTTTTATGCAGGATTCAGCAGAGAAGTGCGTTATTGTATGAGATGGATAAGATCCTGGACGTATATCAGTTATTAGGATATAAACTAGAGTAAAAAGATGAATTTTTAATGAATCAAGAATAAGAATTGGACCTTAGAACTCAATGGATGATTATTAGAATCAAAACGGTTACAATTGGAGAGATTACAAGTGAAAGAGAATTGGACTGAAAATTACAAATGAAGTGACTAAGACAAGTATTTAAAGGAGAATGGTATGGTTTGGAAGGCGGGAGAAGTGGTTAGGAGGTGACACGTGCAAGTCACGTGCTCATCTATTTTGTTTCATATCAGAGGCTGTAAGACTATGTTTATTGCTAGAAGTCACCAACCGGTTGGTGGGGTCATGTAGTACCTTTTATTAATATTAAACAATAATGAAACAAAGTGAAGAAATTTTGCATTTGATCTGGTCGTGGAACAACCATGGGTTGCCAACCCAATTCTAGCCATATGTCATATTTTCAATGGATTGATATTTATTTTTTTAAACTTTTTTTATTTGTACCATTATTATTATTACTTTGTATTATTATACAATATAAATGTTTTTTTTAAATAAAAATTATATTAATAATTTTAGTTTTCAATTCTCTATAAATATAGTCCAATATCAACATGTTTTCATACACCTTCTCAATTCTCATTTTTTGTTTCTTAACTTTTTTTACATCTAGTATTTCTCCTATGGATCATAATTATCCAAATTACTTCCCAAACACCCAATATTATGGAGAATATCAAAGTCTTTTAAACTCTCGTCTCAAATCTAAATCAAATGCCAAGTATACCCAATCATGAAACGTCACAAAGTATTTCCAGAAATTTGTTTCAAGATTCTCAAAAACCAAGTAAAAGTACCGAAAAAATTGCAAAATAGGAAACCAAAGAAGATATAGCTATGATGGCAGCATGGTGTCATGTTAGTAGTGATTCAACCCGTGGAAACAATCAAAGAAAAAGTTCGATGTGGGCAAGAATTTGTCAAATGTATGAGCAGACGAGATCTGAAAACCCAAAAGATATCGGCCCTCGGAATGAAAATCAGATGAAAGGTCGTTTTAAACGACTTAGTGAAAATGGAAGCAAGTGGGTCGCTGCTTATAGGGCAGCGTATAGCAGAAAAACAAGTGGAATGAATTTGAAAGATGTCGAACTTGATGCGCATAGAATTTATGAGGCGGATGGTAGTAAGTTTTTAGACTTGACTGTATTTAACGAAGTTATGTGTAAAAATCCCAAGTGGATGTTAAACATAGATCGTGACAATACACGTTCACATCCTATGGATGAAGAACCTAATGAAGAAAGTGGTGGCAGTACGAAAAGATCGAGAACTAATGAAGAAGGAGAGTATGTTGTTCACTCCAACCAAGAAACACCAATAGGGGGTTCAACTATTCAACGACCTGTTGGTAGAGACGCTGCTAAAAAGAAAGGAAAAGGTAAGGCATCACAATCTTTTTCATTCCCTAATACCGAATTTGTTGAAGAATTGCGTGCAATGAGGATCACTAGGGAAAGTGAAATTGAAGTAATGAACAAATGGCTAGAGATAGATAAGAAAAGAGAAGAAAGGGAGCTTAAACGGGAAGAAAGGGAGCTTAAACGGAAAGAAAGAGAACTCAAAAAAGAAGAAAGAAAGACTAAAAAGATGTATCTTTTGCATTTGAATTCTTTGCTAGCAAGAGATCACTTGTCACCAGAAGAAGAAGACATGAAGCATAATTTGTATGAAATGTTGTATGGAAAGTTATGTTTTGAGTTATCTTCATATGCCTTGGCCGTATCATAAATGTGATTGGGACAATTCAATAATAAATGTGTTTTGTATCATAAATGTGATTGGGACAATTCAATTAATAAATGTGTAAGCTTAGAAGGCAGAGTATTAATCATTAAAACTGAAACAATATCATGTGACAATTCAATTCATAAAAGTCTCTCCATTCAATTTCTATTTGTTCTATTAATATTTTCTATTTCAAGTTCTCTTAACAAATATGTCATCTGATTCTGATTCTGAAGACTTATCATCCGATTCTGATTCAAGTTCGATCTCATCCAACTCAATCGAGTATCATGAATGGGAATCACGTGTTGTTCAATATAATCAACTCACTGATCGCATACTTGAAGATGTTATTATCAACTATCCTAATTTAGTCATACAAGACCAACCTTCTAGAGCAAGACGAGTGTATCGTGATAGGAAACGTGAGCGAGGTGAGGCACTTTAATGGCGCTATTTTTGTGGACAACCCAACCTTTGATGAACTTATATTTGGACGCAGATTTCGCATGCATAAACACTTGTTTTACGTATTGTTGATGCTGTTACTGCTAATGATCGATATTTCCAACAAAGACCTGATGCCACGGGTAGACCAAGTCTTTCATCATTGCAGAAATGTACAGGAGCTATCGCGGTGTTGGCTTATGGGATATCGTATGATGCCGTAGATGAATACTTGAGGATGAGTGGTGCTGTGACAAGAAAGTCTCTCATGTTGTTTGTACAGGGTGTCATTTTTTGCTTTGGTGATGAGTATCTTCGAAGGCCAAATGAAGATGATTTAGTGAGGCTACTCTATTTCGGGGAACAACGTGGGTTACCAGGTATGATAGGTAGCATTGATTGCATGCATTGGGAGTGGAAAAATTGTCCTACAGGATGGGCTGGACAATACGCAGGAAGAAGTGGAAAGCCAACCATCATTTAGAAGTGTTGCATCATATGACTTATGGATATGGCACGCTTTCTTTGGAACACCAGTTCGGCAATGATATTAATGTTATCCATCGGTCTCCTGTTTTTAGTGATGTGTTAGAAGGCGGCACCAAAAGTAAGTTATGTTGTGAATGGTAAGCAAAAAAATATGGCATATTATCTTACTGATGGCATATATCCTTCATGGGTTGCATTTGTAAAATCTATAACTTCACAAATTAGAAAGCATAGGTTGTTCGCTCAACATCAAGAGGCCGTTCGAAAAGATGTGGAACGGGCATTTGGAGTTCTACAAGCTCGTTTCGCTTTCCTTCGACGTCCATGTCTTATTTGGGACTACGAACAAATGGGACAAATTATGAATGCTTGCATTATTATGCACAACATGATAGTTGAAGATGAACGAGAAACTTACCAAAATTTTGATCCATCCGAATTTTTGAACGACGCGCATACAAATGATAATGATATTGTTGAGTACTCTACTGAACAATGCGGATTTGAGAAGTTATATTAGAAATAGAGAACAACCGGCGAATGCGCAACAGAGAAGCTCATTCATCTCTAAAAAAATGACTTGATTAAGCATATATGGCAAAACTTTGGCGATACTAAAAAATTTGGCGATAATTATTAAGTATGTCATTTGTATCTCTAAAATTTGTAATTTTTAATTTCTTCATGTTTTGTAATTTCATTTTTCTAATGAAAAGCGTATTTTATTTGAATTAAAACCTAAAAACATAAAGTGATTTTTTTTTAATCAAACCGTTATGTTTTAGATATATACTTATAAAGTAAATATTTTATTAAATATATATTTTATAAAAAACTTTAAGTAGTTAAATTGAATATAAAGAAATAATATTATATGTTAGATTGGGTTGTTGATAAATGGTAAAAAAATATAGATTGGTTGTATGTATTGGTTGTGTAGGTGGAGGAAAGAGAAAATAATATTTTATTAAGAGATTGGGTTATGATGGGTTGTTAATAAAGATAGTCTAAGCAATATATGATGCTTGATTTGTATACATTATTTTGTTTCTGTCAAACCCCACTTATAGAGGCTGGAAGCAATATGCGATGCTTGATTTGTATCAGGGTTCATAAATATGTACCCCTACAACATTTTACTGTTCTTTAGCAAGCAGTTTATCAGAATATGTTCTTTGATAAGGCCCTTCTGGCTCATGGCATGAATTCAAAAAAAAAAAAAAAAAAAAAAAAAAATCCTATGTTTAAGCTCTTTTTCTGTTAGAGAACTTTGCTGCTTCGTTGAAGTTCATCTTATCTTAATACCTTATAATGCATTTAGGACTATTCTATAATTAGAAGGCTTAAAAATTCAGACTTTTTTACTTGCTTATTATGGAAAGAGTTAGCTTAAAAATTCAGCTACTACTCCCTCATTCTGAAACAGCGTATTTACTCTCACCAAGTATCTTTTAAGTGTCTTTATATGTGTAGTTGTAACAGCCTTGCAATATTAATAGCAGCTCATATTAAATATTAATAGCAGCTCATATTAAAACTTTAACAACCCATTACAACTACGTTATATACTTCGGCCCCTCTATCACTATCTCTTAAAACACACACAATACCTTACTCCCTCCCTCAGCCCCTCTAAACCAAAATAAGCTCTCTCTCTAACAACACGCCCACTACCGGCGCCATTGTCGTTGCCGGCTGCCAACCGAATGAGCATGGTTTTCGTGGACTAGGTGGTTTCGTTGCGCTAGGTGGTTTCGGTGTGATTTTTGTGTTTTTGATCAGTTTTGATCAGTAAGACCTTCTTCATCTGACCGAGTAAGAGGTGGTGCTCACCTCTTATCACCTCTGAACCTGTGTTGTATATCCATTCATCAACACTATTTCTTTAACAATCCACATATAACTGTTAATAAATGATTGTTATGACGATGAAAGAGTGTCTACATTTTTATGAGATTTGTGCCACCATGTTTGCAAATAAAAGAGTTGATGCGGCTCTGCAGCTATACTAGGTTTAGAGAACAAAAATGATGGAGGATGGCTTACGTATAGAAACAAAATGGGCTTTGGAAAGTATAAAGGCCTAACCAAATTTACTTGGCCCAAACAATAGTTAACGCCTAACAAGCCATAATCTTGTTTGTAAAAATATTCGTATTTTCAAAGGTCTTTTATAGGAAAAAAAATGTTACCGCATTTGAATAACAAACTTTATTATTTTTAATGGTTATTACCCGTGTTAAATTTATAATAAAAATGTTTTGTATAATCTTTACACAAGTTATTATGCACCGTATTGCAATGGTTTAATGTTTAAATTATAAAAAACGACAATTAAAATCATTCAGACAATTTCTGATCTATTAACTGAAACCATAACCGAAGGTCTTTTTTTTTTGCTTTTTTTTTTTGGTTAAATTTATAAAAAACTAAGGCCAATGATATTTATGAGCCTCATGATGTTGTTGGATATACAAAATGAGTTCAATGATTAAAAATAAAATGAGTTCAGTTTGATGTGATATCTTTCTATTGTTTGAATAAAGATGTGTTTGAATGTATTCTTTTATTGGGGTATGAGTATATTTGATATTTTGGTTTTGTGTTTCTATTTTGGCTGAGATCTTATGTTTGGTTATGGTTGGTGGTTTTGTTGTTGTTGGTATCTTCTTAGCAGCAGGACTATTATAGTATAAAACTAACAATTCTTGTGTTATTAGTTGGTATTTTTGTTGTTGGTTTATGTGTTTACAATTGTCCCGAAAAAACCGGATGTGTAAGTAGTTGATGAAGTAGGAAATAAAAAAAGACCAATGATTTTGGTGAGGCTTATACTTAAGGCGATGATGATTCACAATTGTCCGGAAAAAACCGGATGGCATTTTACTATTCAACCATGTTTGTTGATTTGTGTTTTTTCGTGATTTCGCAATTTTGTGTTGTCGTAATTTCGACATCGGCCAAAATAGAAAAATCTATATCTTTATAGTTACTCGAATTATCACTAATTTAGCAACTAAAACTATACCAATGAAAAGAAAATACTTCGAGAAAGATTATAGCTGGAAAATTTAAATACACGGGTACCCGCCGCCTCAACGCGCGGGGTACCCGGCTAGTCTTTATAACGAGTAGGAGTGCTAGAGCTCTATGTCAAACCCTGATATTGCTATTCAGAGACTCATCATAGAAAGTATTTGTGAATTAGATATTATAACCTAGGTAATTAGGAATCCGCTATTCCGCTGCTATATTTTTTAAAATCTGTTTTGAAATTACTCCCACAAAATGTGCAATATTACTGTATCGTTTAATAGTCTAACCTCACAAAACGAAGAGTTTAAGGTAAGTTTAATTGCTGTTTTTACATCATACGGAGTAATAGCCTATGGACAAATAGCAAGGTGGCATATCTATGGCAAACTGTCATAAATTTAAAAAGTGTAAGAAAATCATTAATAGCGTGACACGTGCCTCGCAATCTAAATTATGCAAAAAATTCCGCCCAGGGGTAATATGGTCTTTTAACTTGTTTTTTTCCTTTTACACCTCAAATTTCAAACGCACATCTCTCTTAAACGACAAACTTTATACCCTCATAAATTGACATTTTTGACCCTACTTTGTACCCTCATAAATGCCGAATCGTGAAAAACTTAAAACATGAAAGTTATATATTTTCGTTCACTCTTTACACAGGTTTTTTAATCAATCAAATCCGATGTCATATGAGTAAGATAAGATGACATTTTACTCATATTTGTTGCACACAATGTGTTTGATGAAATATTTAACTTAGATTTTTAGTATTAAAATTGCGTTAAATGCACTAATTTTTGTCTCACAACACATCAATAATCATTTTATTAATGTAAGATTCAAAAAGTGAGTTTTTTAATTGTTAATTTTTTCAAAAAAATATACATATTGTATTTTATTTCGTTTTTGACTATAATTTAACGAATATAAAATTCGAATTAGAAAAATTGTAAAACTTAATGTCACGCACTAAAAATGACATTTTGTTCGTCAGTTACTTGTTCATCAATTTTTATTCATGAACATTAAGTGTACTTTTGTCCTCTCATTCTTAAAGTTTTATTAGTTACCCTTTATTTTTTACAAAATGGACACATGTGTCTTTATACACATTTATTTTGTTGGATGTAATTTATATGAGTTTGACTAAATTTGAAGTCAAGTTTTACTTTTATTAGCCAATATGAATGCTCACTTGTGCTACTCATCCAGAATGTTGCACTCCATTGGTCCAATTGAATTTTTCAACAAACAATTTTCACTTTTTGAAAATCTCTTCTTATTTAAGATATTCGATCACAGGTCAACTGTATGTGTACGTTTTTTATAGCCAAGTATTTGAGGAATTTTGTCAGCTATAGTATCACGGAGTATGTCTCTAGAAAAGGAATTTTGCGAAGTTTATACTTTAAAACACAGAACTAAACACCCCCAAACACCATGAATGTAAGTCGCTTGTTCAGAACTGTTATTTGAGTTACACTTGTTCTGCATTGTGTAAGCCTAGCTAAAATACTTCTTGAATTTCTTGTAAAGTCATTTGGTTGACTTCAGTAGTTCAACTTAACATGATTCATCAGTGACATGAAAACGATCAAAATAATCTCATATGTTCAAATGAACAAAAAAAATTAAAAAAAAAAAAGAAACTTGGTGCACATTAGAACAAATATTTAGTTAAGAAGTTTCCTTAACAATATTTAAAAGATTGTGCAAGTGAGTTTGGTATGAATTTTTAAAGCTACAAAGGGAAAACTATGTATAAAGAAATTCATAATTGTCTCTCTCTTTTTATAATAGCAACGATGAATGAGATTTTTTCTCAAATAGGTTGAAGAAAGAAAAGTTTGTTTGTTTATATATTGTGGCGTAAATTGCTTACCCAAGTTGACAGTAGTATCATGTGCGCGCATAAGACTTGACATAAATCTTACATAATATGTTTCAACATAAATCATAATTTATCTAATTTTAATAATACAATTAGTTAAAATTATAAAATTTTATCTTGAGAGGCTAAAGCCTACCTGATTCATACACATGATAGCTAGAAAAGTTATTTTATAAAATTATGTAAAATCTTTTATGCTTATATAGTTATAATAGTATTGTATGCACGAGTTTTTAAATAAATTTTTTAATATGTATTAATATCGATTAATATTTTGTACATATTTTTGCTGGACGAAGGATTTGTTTGAATGACATGCTTTTAAGGTTGATGTTGTTAAAATTTAACTATTGAAATGATATTCTAAACATTATCCGTGTTTAACATCACATAATGACCTCTAAAAAAAGCTTTCCGGAATATCTTTATTTAAACTTTAAAAAGAATTACATATATCGTTGCTATATGTATATTCTCGTGTGTTTATTTTCATCTTACAATAAACCGTGAGACCCTGGCTACATTTTGATATTTTTAATCATGTTAATAATAGTTTTTGTTGTATTTAATTTTTAAACCCGTGTACTCGCGCATTAAACTTATATAGAGAAATAAAATGAGTCGTTATTGAACGCGGATAGTAAAAAAAAACACTTTTCGGGTATCTTTACATATTCTCATAAAGATGAATACATTAGTCGTTCGTATATGTCCAATCTCATATATTCATTTAAATATGACAGTAACTCAGTGTTTTCACTTTGATATTTATAATTTTATGCATATTATATATAATTATAATAAAGCTTATAAATATTTATAAAAAAAATAAGTTTAGACGGTGTTTATTAACTTTATAAAGTTATTTAAAAAACATAATTGATAACTTTTACTTAATTCTATATAATTTATTAATAATTTAACAACAAAATTTTTATTAATTACCTCATAAGTTTTTAGTTTTTTTTTTTTTTTTTTTTTTTTTTTTTTTTTTTTTTTTAATTTTATAAAAATTGACACATTTATTTTATACATATATATTTTTCTAAGTGAAGTTTAGATAAGTTTGACTAGATTGATGCTAATTTTTACTTTTATAACCAATCTCAATTTAAAATTTGAAATCTCTGATTGGTTAATAGCAAAATATATTTGTCATTTTGTATCTTCTTTTATTATCCAGTTTGACTTTGATCAGTATTTCTTGTTCAACTTTGACCATTAATATATTTATTTGTGTTATATAATACTTGATGAAAATTATAATAATAAAAAATACATTTAAAACCCAATACATTCATATATTTTTCATCAAGTATTATATAACACAAACGAAAATAATTATGGTCAAAGTTGAAGTAGAAAGACTAAAAAAATGGACAATAATTTTGGGACGGAGAGAGTATTATATAAGAGATTTTGTGCAATCTTTCATTATTTGTGATTTTTATTTATTTATTTATTATTATTATTATTATTTCACATCCTGTATCATGGATCCGCTACGTAATCTTGAAACAATTCAGAACAAATATCTCATTTATTAACAGAACATATTTTTTACAACTGAATACTGTAATCTTTTTATAGATTTCATAGTTGAAACCAACTAAAATACTTTAAATAAGAAGGATATCGGAATTGATATACATTCCAAGCTAGATTGTGATAATCATTGCTAAATTTTTGACAAGTAACTTTAAAAGGAGAATATTCCTAACATAAATCTGATTCTTTTCTATGCCTATAAATTACCCTTCCCATTCTCATGCACACGCAACATAACAATAACATCATGCCTAATCACAAAAATGATGATGATGAATCCTCCTATTCTTCAGATAATGATAGTTACTATGAAACTGATGATGACGAAGGACGAGAAGAAGAAGATACGAAAAAGAAAGGTATTGTACATTCAGAACCACTTAAACCTATAGACTTCGATTACTTTAGAAAAAAAAGTAATGGTTTGCCTTCGGGTACGAGTTGCTTGATTTGCATGGATGTGTTTCCAACCATTGTCTTACATGTATTGCCACCCCTATACAAGAAGAAAAGATGCTACCACCCCGTTTGTACGGAATGTTTAATAAACTATGTCATGCAAAAGTTTCGAGAGAGCGATTTTGGAGAAGAGTTGTTCATCAAGTGTCCGAACGACGACTGTAATGATATGATGACACCACATGATCTTGAAATAACTGAGTATGTTCTTAGAAGATTTATACCAGAAGATGTTCTTAAAAAACTTTTACGAGAAGATGTTTTTAAAAGATTTATACCAGAAGAGGTCCGTAAAAGTATACCGGAATATGTTCTTAAAAGATTCATACCAGAAGATGTTCTTAAAAGATTTTTACCAGTAGATGTTCTTACAAGATGGAGGGATGAGATAAAGCTTAGCAAGATTCTTCCCAATGATGATATTACACCACCACGAAGGAGTGGCTGGTAATTTATACTAGACTCACTATATATTAGTTTTATAGTTTATTTATTGGGCAAATCGCATAAAAAGGTACTCATCTTATGTCCAATTTCAATTAAAGGTACTATTCTTTTTTTTTTTTCTCAATTTAAGGTACCCGACTTTTTTTTTTTTTTTTGGCCGATTTAAGTGTTTTTCTAACTTCCGTTAACTATTTCGTTAGTAAATTACATGTTTGGTCCTTGAGTTTGTATAGGCATTACATGTTTGGTCCTTCAGTCCGTTTTTGCACATATCAAAAATATTTTTTTTTTCAAAAAAAAATTTTCGAAATATTTTTTTTCCAAATTTTTTTCAAAAACAATTTTTCGAAATATTTTTTTTTCCAAATTTTTTTCAAAAAAACTTTTTCGAAATATTTCAAAAAAAAAATTTCAAAATATTTTCTCCGTTTCTGCACGAAAAAAAATATTTCGAAAATTTTTTTTGAAAAAAAATATTTCGAAAAAAAATTTTTGAAAAAAATTTGGAAAAAAAATATTTCGAAAAAGTTTTTTTGAAAAAAATTTGGAAAAAAAATATTTCGAAATTTTTTTTTGATTAAAAATATTTCGAAAAAGTTTTTTTGAAAAAAATTTGGAAAAAAAAATATTTCGAAAAAGTTTTGTTGAAAAAAATTTGGAAAAAAATATTACGAAAAATGTTTTGAAAAAATTTGAAAAAAAAATATTTCGAAAAATTTTTTTGAAAAAATTTATTTCGATTTTTTTTTGAAATGTGCAAAAACGGACTGAGGACCAAAATGTAATGCCTATACAAACTCAAGGACCAAACATGTAATTACTAACGAAATAGTTAATGGAAGTTAGAAAAAAACCTAAATCGGCAAAAAAAAAAGTCGGGTACCTTAAATTGAGAAAAAAAAAGAATAGTACATTTAATTGAAATTGGACATAAGATGAGTACCTTTTTATGCGATTTGCCCTTATTTATTATGTATATTAATATAGGTTAAATTAGTGATTGTTTTAAGAACTAAATTAAACTCGTTGCATAAATGTTATACAAATTAATCTACCATGTTTTTCCCGAAGTACCGACCCAAACTGACAAAAACCTGACCCGAAAATGGACAAAGGAAAAAAGTCAGAACCGAGAAATACATAACCGAACCAAATAACTCGGTTCGGGTCGGTTTTGCTTTTTCGAACCAAAAAAACCGATTCAAACCAAAAGACAAAAATATACAAAACCGAAACCGAACCGACTAAGGTCAGTTCGGTTTTGTAATCTTCATTAGGTTTATATTTACCGAATATCTAATTCCTTTTTCGTTTATAGGTTGGTACATCCTTACAGGATTATCTATAAATATACTCCCTCCGTCCTATTTTTATTGTCCACTTTGACGTTGACCGGTCTTTCTTGTTCAACTTTGATCATTAATATATTTATTTGTGTTATATAATACTTGATTAAAGTTATACCAAATGAAAATACATTTAAAACCCAATACATTCATATATTTTTCATCAAGTATTATATAACACAAACAAAAATAAATATGATCAAAGTTGAAGAATAAAGACTAAAAAAGTCAATATGGGACAATAAAAATAAGACGGAGGGAGTAGTAGATATTAAGTATTTAATCCTCTAATTATAAATTTGGGCAAGGATCCTCTCAAGTTCTATAACACAACTTGAGTCTTGTGAGATTGTGAGTCATTGGATTTGATCCAATGGCTCAAATCAAAAGATTTTTTTTTTTTATTTAAGCCATTGGATCAAATCTAACGGCTCACAATCTCACAACTTGACTCAAGTTGTATTTACAACTTGAGAGAACCCAAATCCTTATAAATTTATACATTAATTAGCAAACATGTTGAATATACATTGATGATTATAAAAGATGTTTTAAAAACTAGTAACTAATGAATTATTATAGATGTAAGTTTTCATTTATTCATAGAATTATAGTTTAAATTTATTTTGGCCGAAAATCACTGTACTATTACAAAAAGCGTTTAAACGAAGATAACTGTTCAAAGAAAAAGTTTATCACATTTTTTGTTACCGTATACTCAATGAAATATTCTAGCAATTTAATCTAATAGTTTCTTAATTCTTGTTTTTCTTGTTCAGGTGTGATCGTTTTTACTGTGGGCGATTCGGGCAACAACGTAAATATAGTTGATTGTGGAAGACAAAGAAACCAAGGAGATAAAATTATTGATTTTCTCTTTTGTTTTCGAATGAGACTTTTACATTTTATTTTCTTTTTCCTTTAAAAATAGTATTTATAATTTTTTGTTTACTTTTTAAGTTATTATTTCCGTACATAGTATTATTTTTATTCTTTTGAAGGTTTATGACTAATTAAGTTGAGGGGCAATTTCATATTTCCTCGATGGAAATTTCATATATACCCAAACATGCTTTAAAAACATTGTACATTATGCATTCAATACTTGCACTTTGGGTATATATGAAATTAATCATGAAAGTAGGGTGATATATGAAATTAATCCTTAAGTTGATTGTGGAAGATAATTAAGTAAGGTTTTAGAACAATAATTTAATTTTCTAACTAGTTCAGCTAACTCCTTAAATTTAGATTCATGGTCATCATTCTTTCCTTTTATAGGAACAGAAGGAGTATAAAGCTCACTGAATCATCTTGGCTTGTTGAAGCCTGTAAGTTTGGATTCTTTTGTTTGGTTCTACTTAGTCCAGGTTTTTTTTTTGAGAGAATGTTGAGAGTAAATTAAGGGTTTGATCTATGAGCTAGGTGAGGCTCCTTGAAGAATTTTTAGGGGAGGTAAATGTTTCCGAGGTTCTTTTTCAGACTCATTGAGTGATTCAGTGTGACTGGATTCCTCAGTGAGTTCAAGCATTTTTTTGATGGCTTGACTCACAGAATTTAGGATTTTGCTAGTACTAAAATTTAGCAATTTGCTATCAGGGTTGATTCTTTCAACCCAGTCATTGGCTATTGAGATCATTTCTTGATCATATCCAAGACTAGCAGGAATGAATGCATTCTCATTTGTATCCTTTTTGGAGGATGTTTTAGTGAGAGTATCTTCACCCAAGACTTTCTTTTTTTGGCTAGGTATTTGGTCATTTATGACTTGACTAGCCTTGCGTGAGCTACTTATCCATTTTTCATTAACACTTTTTTCTTCATTAAGTTGTTCTTGAAAAGCATGATTTTGTTTAATAATTTCAGTGTTTTGAATTTGAAGTATAAGAGCTTCATGTTTTGCTTGTTTGGGTGCTAATAAATCATCTCAACAATTATTCAATTTAAAAGCAAGTTTATTATATTTTGAAAACTGGTGTAAAATATATGTGTGGACGATTCACCTATATATTATTCTTATACAATTTCTTTATCTATCTCTTTCTTGTTAACGTATAAATATAGGTCATATTGTAAGTCATGGACTTAATTGTATTTGTAGGAGTAAAAGTTGTTTGTGAATGTCCCAGCCTTTAGTGCACAAATTGTCACTTTTACTCCCCACTTATAGATCTATTTATACTACAAAAATTGCTTATTAACCGTTATGTAAAGTGTGCATGTCATGTGAAGAATGGATACAATGTACTTTTTACTTTTGTCCCTACAAATTTTTTTACTTTGGGTATGAGACAAACACTCTTTAGAGGAAAATGCTGACAACTGTTTATCGATCCTTAACCATTCAGGAAAAGTTTGACCTTTACACAATAAGGACATTTCCTTAGACATTTCAAACTTATCTCGTCTTGTCCCGCTTTTACTTCAGGCACTTAGAATTTATTTAAGTCTTCAGTTCTTCTTATGCTGAGGAGACTAAGGGGTTCAGTGAGCTATTGTCATCACTCACTTAACCCATAACCTTCTTCTTTGGCTCAGGGATCATTTACTGAGAACTGCCTCACTGAATGGTAAGTCTTTCTTCTTAGACTCAGTCTCAGCATCCTGAAGGGTGAACTCAATGAGGCTGTTACTCCGTGACTTAATTGTTATTTACAGTTATACAACACTTAAGGTATTTTATATTCAAATCCTAGACTAAGATCATTGGTCATGAACTGACCCAACAATAATAATAATAATTTTTGACGTATTTAATTTTTCAACCCGTGTATCGGTGTATGAGTGGGTTAAACTTAAATTTACATAAAAAAGAATTACATGAGTTGTGATTATATGAGATAGTAAAACAATACTTTTTCAGATATTCTTACTTAATCTCATATAAAGAAATACCATTTGTTCATATACGTACAATATCGTGTATTCGTTTACATATCACAAGTAACTCGTGATTTAATTTGATATTCATAATTTATGCATATACATTTTTTTAAAGTTTAAGGGTGTTTATTAAATTTATAAAGTAATTAAACAATATAATTGACAAATTTACTTAATTTCATACAATTTATTTAAAATTCAACAACTAAAGTTTTATTAATTACTATCTCCGTTTGTTAGTTTTTTTTTTTGTTTTTTTTTTTTTTTTTTTTTTTTTTTTTTATAAAATTGACGATGTTTTATACATCTTATTGTGTTAGATGAAATTTAGATAGTTTGACGAGTGTCAATTTTGACTTTTATTGACAAACAAATTATTCGATTTCAAAATTGAACTCTTTAATGTATAATTATAAATATAAAAATGTATTTGTCATTTTGTATATTCTTTTATTATCTATACTACATATAATAATGTATTTTAGGACTTCTTATAAAAGTAAGTCTTAAAAATATAAGCCTACACATGCCACTATAATTAGTAATTCATATAATTAAAAAAAGAAAAATATTGTATAATACTTTAATGCACATAATTTTCAGACATGCAAGACAAGAAGTATAGCGTACACCACTTTAATGCACATATTAAAAAAAAAAAAAAAAAAAAAAAAAAAAAAAAAAAAAAAAAAAAGCATCACATTAATGCTATTTAATATATTCAATTAATTAACTTATCATAAATACATTAATACAGTTATTAAAAAACACTTTAACATAATAAAGTACAATTATAAAAGCTAGTGTACAAATAAATTAAACACAATTCTACATTAAATGTCACTATCAAATAATATTCAAGCCCGAACGGCAACAAGCCAAATGGGCTTGAGTCGAATGGGCGCCTGCCACAGGGCTCGCCGCTTCGACCGGGCACGGGCCTCCACGAATTATTGAAAATCCGATCCCTTTATG